>JAULBW010050769.1:0-56400 GCA_032358265.1 Vaucheria bursata
CATGTCACGTTGATCGTGCGCGAGGGCGACGACGGGGAACCGGTCGCCAAGACCCTCGGTGGCACGCCGGTGTCGACATCGAAGCTGCGCCAGTGGCTCTGCGACGGCCTCGTCGGCCGCATCCTCACCTCACGATCGAAGATCTTGGACTACGGCACCGACATCCAGACCGTCCCCGTCGTGCTCTGGCAAGCAGTCGCCGCACGCGACGAACGCTGCCGCTTCCCCGGCTGCGATCGCCCGATCGCCTGGTGCGAAGCCCACCACGTCCAACCCCTCGAAGCCGGCGGCCCCACCATCGACTCGAACCTAGTGATGCTCTGCTCGAGACACCACCACCTGCTCCACGCCGACAAGGCCTGGACCGCCGAACTCGAACCCAACGGCACCCTCCACATCACCGCCCCCGACGGCACCATCCGAACCACCGTCCCACCCCTCATCCGCGACACCCTCTGGCCGCCCGGCGAATCAGGGACGTAAGCGCCCGGGCGCGCCAAAACGTGGGCGCGCCCGATCGGGCGATCAACGAGCACGCCGATCAAGACCCGCATGACAACGGCGCGTTCGGGTGCTGCGCTCTAGCGGAGGCTCACCTCAGCGGCGGATCACCGCACCACACCATCACGCCAGGGACAACGTCCCCCCTTGTCACAGCTAGGGCTCACCCGTCGGCCAGGTCTCGAACGCGCCGAGCCCTTCGAGCGCGAGGCCGGCAGCGAGGTCCTCGCGAACGAGTCGGCGGATCGGCGCGATCAGCGCCTCACGCGTGTAGCGAAGGATGCGGTCGGGCTGCCGGCACAGATCGCGCGCGAGTGCCCACGCCCGATCGTCCAGCTCCGCCCGCGGTAGGACCTCGCTCACCACGCCGAGCGTCCGTGCCTCGTGCGCGTCGATGCGCTGACCGGTGAGCACGAAGTACCGGCCTCGGTTCGGGCCGAGGAGATGGGGCCACACGACGTGCACGCCGTCGCCGGGCACCGTGCCGTAGCGGAAGTGCGGCGCGTCCTGGAACATCGCGTTCTCGCTGGCGACGACGATGTCGCTGAGCAGCGCGAGCTCGGCGTGCACGGTGGCCTTGCCGTTCACCGCGCCGATGACGGGCACTTCGATGTCGAGCAGCGCCTGCAGCAACCGCTTGCCGTTGGTGAAGATCCGGTTCCACTTCTGCGGCGTCATGGCGCCGACCCAGCTGTCGTCGAGCCTGGCGATGAACTCGTCCCCGGTGCCCGTGATGATGATCACCCGGTTGTCCGGATCGGAACCGACTTCCCAGAAGCACCGACCGAGCTCGCTGTGCGGTCCGTCGCCCCAGACCAGCGGGCCACCGTCGGAGTGGAGTCGCAGCTCGAGGATGCCCTCGGCCCGGGTCATCGCGACGTGGCGGTACGCGTGGCGATACTCCTCGAACGCGCGGGTCATGGCGCTTCCCTCCTCGGCTCGCGGCTGCCGTCCTGGTCCCCTCGCCACAGCTCGGGTGCCGTCCTGGTCCCCTCGCCACAGCTCGGGTGCCGTCCTGCATCATGTCCCCGTGCGAGACGTGCGATTGCCCCCAGAATACGGACATCGGACGGTGCCGGCGTTGCTGCGGGCACGCGCCGCCGAAGCACCCGGAGCGACCGCGGTCGTCGGCTGGTCGGGCTCGAGCCGGGAGCGGCGCACACGAGCGGAGCTGCGCGACGAATCGCTCGCGATCGCCGCGGGTCTCGCCGCTCGCGGTGTGCGGGCCGGAGACCGGGTCGCGTGGCTGCTCGACAACCGCAACGGTCTCGACGCCGCGGCGCTCTACCACGGCGTACTGGCCGCCGGCGCGGTGAACGTCCCCGTCAACACGCGCCTGACCGCGCCCGAGGTCGCGCAGATCGTGGCGCACAGCGGCGCCCGTCTGCTGGTCGTCGGGGCGCCGAGCGAAGCCGCCGCCGGCGCCGTCGATGCCGCGGTGGCCGTGCTGCGTGCGCCCGAAGACGATGCATGCTCGGTGTTGCGCGCGCCGAGCTCACGCGTGCCCGACGTGGAGAGCGACGACCGGCAGATCGCGCACATCCTCTACACGTCGGGCACCACGGGCGCGCCCAAGGGCGTGGTGCTGACGCACGGTGCGTCGATCGCCGCAGCGGTGGGGTGGAGCGACGCGTTCCGACTGGGGCACGACGACGTCCTGCAGAGCCCGTTCCCGATCTTCAGCGGTGCCGGGCTCCACTTCAACGCGCTGTCGTGCTTGTTCGGTGGGGCCTGCGTCGCCATCGACCGCTACGACACCGCGACGAGCCTCGCGCTCGTCGGCGAGCTCCGGTCGACCGTGTACGTGGCGGTTCCGTCCATCTACGCGTTCTGGCTCGATCACCTCGCCGAGAACCCGTCGGCGGGTGCGTCGCTGCAGTCGCTGCGCATCCTCGACTACGGCGGCTCGAGCATGCCCACGCCGATGATCGAGCGGCTGCGCGCGGCGGTGCCCGGCGCCGGGCTGGTGCAGAGCTACGGCCTCACCGAGGCCGGCCCGGGTGGCACCTATCTGCCGGAGGAGTACGCGCTGACGAAGCTCGGATCGATCGGCAACCGCGCCGCCGGCCGCTTCACGCAGGTGCGCGTCGTCGACGACACCGGCGCGGACGTCGGTCCAGACGTGCTCGGCGAGCTGGTGCTGCGCGGCCCCTCCGTCATGGAGGGCTACCACCGCGACCCCCACGCGACCGACGCGGCGTTCCTCGACGGGTGGCTGCGATCCGGAGATGTCGTGCGCGCCGATGCCGACGGGTTCCTGTTCCACGTCGATCGCAAGAAGGACATCGTCGTACGAGGCGGGTTCAACGTCGGTTCCGTCGAGGTCGAAGCCGTCCTGGTCGCGCACCCCGCCGTCGCCGAAGCGGCCGTGTTCGGGGTGCCGCACCCGCGCCTGGGCGAGGACGTGCACGCCGCGGTGACGCTCCGCGCCGGCTGCACTGCCGACGAGGAGGAGCTCCTCGCGCACTGCGTTGCTCGGCTCGCAGACTTCAAGCGCCCGCGGCGCGTCCTCATCGTGGATGATCTGCCGCGCAACTCCGCAGGCAAGGTGCTCAAGACCCAGCTCCGCGCTGCCGCGTCCCCTTCCGACTGACGGCGAAGCTCAGGACGCGGCCGTGCGGGTCGATGGGACTCGATGGAGTCGTCGTCGCCCCGCGAGCCGTTGCCGGTCAGCGCCGGTGATCGGGCTCGAGCCGTGGCCTTCGGCGCCGCGCTGTTCGTCGTCGGGCTCGTGCTCGGTGTGCGGCGCGACCCGTTCGCGTTCGTGCTGCTCGTGGCCGTCGCCCACGCGACGGCACGCGCGTGGCGGCGCCGAACGACCGTCGAGGACGGGCGCGTCGGGCAGCAGCCGTTCGTTCTGTCGCGCCGCGGTCAGCTGATGCTCGCCGCGATCGGCGTGCTGTTCGTGTACGTGGACCGCTTCCGCTAGGCCGGGGACGCTCCGGCTTCGAGCGACGCCAACGCACCGGCCAAGCCGCCCGGGGTTCGGCCACTCGTGCGCGCGCTCGTCCGCACGACGATGTCGTCGGATCCCACCAACGCGGCACCGAGCCGCCGCGCCCGACGCCACAGCTCATGGTCTTCGCCGACCGCGCGGTTGTCGAAGCCGCCGGCCGTCAGCCAGAGGTCGGCCCGGATCCCGAGGTTCGCGCCGTGCACGTGCGGGTGACCGAACCCCACACCGCTGCGCTCGACCCACCGTCGCCACCGTCGTCGCGCGTCGGCGCTGAGCGGGTCGTTGGCCGCGAGCTCGACGAGGCCGGCCACGCCGTCCGCTCCCTTGGCGGCCCACGCGTGGTGCAGCACGAACCAGTGCTTCGGCACCGTCGTGTCCGCGTCGGTTGTCGTGATCCAGATGCCTGCCGGATCGTCGCAGTCGCTCCTCGCCGCCGACAACGCCGCGAGGCAGGCGTCGTGACGCGCCGCGCCGGCGGTGCCGAACGCCGCGGATCGAACCTGTGCACTGGCGAACCCACGGCACGCGGGGAGGACCTTCGCGGCCAGTCGCTCGGTCGTGTCCCGGCAACGATCTGCCGTCACGACGACGTGCACGGGCGCGGGACTCGACCGAGCGGCGACATCGAGCGCACGGATCGCGGCGGCGATCCGCTCCTCTTCGTCACGGGCAGGCACGCCCACTGCGAACGCTTCGATCATGTGAGCTCGCACACGTCGAGGATGAAGTCGGGTTCGGTGTGCCGGATGAAGGTTCGCCAGCGTGGATCCGCGGCGAGGATCGCGTGCACCTCGTCGCCGAGCAGCTCGTGCTCCTGCACCTGCGGCCGGTAGTGCACCGCGACGAGGTGGGCGCCGGTGACGGCCACGTCCGACGCTCGCTGCAGCGCAGCACGCACACCATCGGCATCGAGGTAGTAGAGCAACTCGCTGTACACGATCAGGTCGAAGTCCTCCTCCGGAACGTCGGTGGGCACGCGGCCCAACCGAACGTCGACGCACTCGTCCTCGCCGAACCGCTCGCGCGTGAGCGCGACTGCGCGGGGATGACGGTCCATCGCCACGACCGATTGGCATCGATCTCGCAGCAGCCCCGTGAGGATGCCGGTTGCGCATCCCGGCTCGAACGCACGCCGGTATCGGACGTTGGGCAACGAGTCGACCGTCAGCCGGTACTTCCGGTGCTCGGAGAACCGGCCGGCTTGGTCCCACGGGTCGTCGCTCGTCCACATGTCGGCGAAGTAGACGTCACCGGTCCCGGTCATCGCATGACGACCAGCTCGGTTGGCTGCAAGAGGGCACGGAGCTCGAACGGTCGCAGCACGGGGCCGTCGTTCGGTCCGGGGCCGAGCGCGCGGCGTTGGCTGCGGAACTCGCGGGCGGCGACGACCTTCTGCCGGTGGAAGGAGCCCAGATCGAGGACGGAGCACCGCGTAGCGAAACCGTGAACCCGCCCCCAGATGGGCACCTCCCAGATGGGGCAGCCCCTCGTCGCCGAGACGATCCACGCGGCGTGCGTGACCGCTTGGTGGTCCGCGTGTGCATCGCCGGCCCAAGGCACCACGAGGCAGGTGTCGCGCGCGACGAGACGGCAGAGCTCGATGACGAGCCGGGTCTCATGCGCCGCGACGGCACCGTCGGGCAGTCGGAGCCGCTTCACCGGCACCGCAGCCGCGCCGAGCGCGCGTAGCGCGCGCGTTCGCTCCCATCGACGCACGGAGGCGAGCTCGTCCGGGTCGACGACATCGCTGGCGGCATGCGAGGCCTCGCCGTCGGTGACCGCCACGATCGTGCAGTCGACCTCGTGGTCGAGCAGCCAGCGAACGATGCCGGCGTAGCCGAAGGTCTCGTCGTCGGGATGCGGCGACGCGAGCACTGCTCGCGCCGGCACCGGCGGCTCGCCAGTGGTCCAACGTGGGCCGCTCACCACGAGTACCGACCGATGGTCGATTCTCCCAGCGCGCGCTCGTCACGCCGACGGTGCAGCTGTCGTAGGTAGAGCGTGAGATCTGCCACCCGCGCGGCATGGGCAGGATCGTGCGCCAGCGCATCCGCACCACACGCGACGTTCACTTCGTCGAGGACCGATCGGGCGGCTTCTTCGACGGTCAACCGCAGCGAGATGGCATCTCGTCGCGCCTCCTCGATGGAATGGCTCCGCTCGTCGACACGCGCGGCGGTGACGCGCAGCCGAGCCGCGGCCGCATCCAAGCGGGAACGCACCCGTCCCAGCGCCGACGCGCGATCGTCGTCGTGGTCGCCGCATCGCAATCGGTCCGACAGCGCGTCGGCCGCCCCGACCGTTCCCCCGAACCAGCACGCCGCGACGCCCATGGCGCCGTACCAGAAGCCCAATCGTTCGACGTAGTCCGCCGGCCGGCCGACGGCGCAGCCACGCGGGACCACGACGTCGAAGCACAGCGTCTCACTGGCGGTCGCGTCCATCCCGATCGGGTTCCACGATCCTGCAATCGGCTGCAGCGCCGCCGGAGCGACGACGAACAGCCGCGGGCCGTCGGCAGACGTCGCCGCGACCAGCGCGTGGTCGAGCCCCGTCGAGCCCGAGCACCAGCGCTTCTCGCCGGTCAGACGCCAGCCCGCCGTGCTGTCGTCGACGGCGCCGAGCCGCGCGGGCTCGGCCGCCCACACGCCCCAGCAGCCTTGGCCGACGAGGTCTACCCGCCCGAGCTCGTTCAGGATGGCGAGGGCGTCGAGGTGGCCTTCTGCGAGGCGCGCAAGGGACAGGTCCTGCCGGGCGACGTCGGCGAGCCAGCGCCAGCGGTCGAGCGTCGCTCCGGACGCGGGCAGGGGCACGGCCGCCATCTCGTCCAGGCGCGACCGGAGCCACGCGAGGGCTCCAGCTCTTGCCTCCTCCGACACTCGGTGCACCGATGCTTCGTCAGCCGACGCGTTGCTTGTTCTGCTCGATCCGAGCGGCGAGGCCCTGCAGCTGTTCCGGCGTCGCGATGGACTCGAGCGCAGGCAGCAGGTTCTGCTCCTCGTCGGTGACGTGTTCGGTCACCAGTGCATGGAGCACCTCGATCGCCGCGACCAGCGGTGCACCCTCTTGCGTGCGCAGCAGATCGATCTGGCGCTTGACGAGCATGTGCGCGACCTCGAAGCGCGTCAGCAGTTCGTCGTCGCCGATCAGCTCGGCGGCGAGCGGATACAACGCGGCGTGCTCGGCCTCGTCGTGCGCAGTGAGCGCGTCGATGATCTGGCCGACGAGCGTGGCGGCGCCGCTCTCGGCGAACTCGCCGAACAGGTCGTTCACTCGCAGGTGGTCGATGCGGATGAGCTCGGTGCCGGTGGGCATGGTCACACCCCGATCATGAGACGGGTCGGATGGGTAGCGGCTCGATCCCAGTGACGGTGCACCGCGAGTGCCTCGATGACCGCGGCCGCGACTTCACCGGCGTCGCTGGCGCTGAGGACGCCCGGTGACTCGAGGTCGACTCCCGCCAGCGTGAGGAGCTCGGCGCCGTCGCCCCATGCACCGATCGACTTGTAGTGCCGGTAGGCGGACTGCACGTAGGTGTGCGCGATCGGGTCGTCGAGCAACGTCGTCATGGCGGCGACGACGACGGCGTCGGCCTCCGCGGACGACGCGGTGTGGAACGACCGGTCGACGGTGAGCGCGGCCCCGGTGCCGTCGGTGATCGAGCCCTTGTGCGTCGCGATCACGTGCGGCACCGCGCCGGCGGCGAAGAGCGCCTCTTGGAGCAGGACGATCCCACCGAGATCGCAGCCATCCGACGCGAGGATGTGGACCACGCGCCCGTCGACGGGGTAGTCGTCCTCCGTCACCATGGCGAGCGCAGGCGATTCGACCACGCGCTCGTCGTCGACATCCTCGTCCGGCGCGACGAGGCCGAGACCGACGGAGACACGTGCCGCCAGCTCACCGTCGACGTGCGCGAGCCTTTCCACCATCCGCTCGACCACGGCCGGCACGTCGACCTTGCCGAGCTCGAACGTGTAGGCGTCGACGAGGTGGTCCTGCTCGATCTCGGTCATGCTCCGCCAGAACATGATCGCCTGCGTGTACTCGTCGTCAGGGCTGCGCTCGCGTGTCTTGGGGCCGTCCACCTGGCGTGGCACGTGGATGTAGCCGCCTTCCTCGTCGGCGGCGAGGAACGGGCAACCACCGCCCACCGTGTTCGGTAGGTATGGCGTGCGTCCGGCGTGGACCGCCATCTGCATCGGTCCGTCACGATGGTTGTCGTTCACCGCGCTGATCGGCCGGTTGATCGGGATCTGGCCGAAGTTCGGGCCGCCGAAGCGGTTGAGCTGGGTGTCGAGGTAACTGAACAGGCGGGCCTGCATCAGCGGGTCGTCGGTGACCTCGATGCCACGGACGAGGTGCCCGGTGTGGAACGCGACCTGTTCGGTCTCGGCGAAGAAGTTCGTCGGGTTGCGATTGAGCGTGAGCAGCCCGATCGGCTCGACCGGCACGAGCTCCTCCGGCACCAGCTTGGTGGCATCGAGCAGATCGATGCCTTCGAAGGTCTGGTCCTCGCTGTCGGGCATGACCTGCACGCCGAGCTCCCACTGCGGGAAGGCACCGGCTCCGATCGCGTTGTAGAGATCGCGCCGGTGGTAGTCGGGGTCGACGCCGGAGAGGGTCAAGGCTTCGTCCCACACGAGGCCGTGCACGCCGAGCGCCGGCTTCCAGTGGAACTTCACGAGTGAGGTCTCGCCGTCCTCGTTGACGAGGCGGAACGTGTGGACGCCGAAGCCCTCCATCATCCGGTAGGAGCGCGGGATGGCGCGATCCGACATGACCCACATGAGCATGTGGGGTGACTCGGGTATCGACGACACGAAGTCCCAGAAGGTCGTGTGCGCGGTCTGCGCCTGCGGGATCTCGCGATCCGGTTCCGGCTTCGCCGCGTGGATCAGGTCGGGGAACTTGATCCCGTCGCGGATGAAGAAGACCGGGATGTTGTTGCCGACGAGATCGAACACACCTTCCGCGGTGTAGAACTTCACGGCGAAGCCGCGCACGTCGCGTACGGTGTCGGCGGATCCTCGCGAGCCGACCACGGTGGAGAAGCGGGTGAACACCGGCGTGACCCGTCCGGGCTGCAGGAAATCCGCGCAGGTGATCTCGGCGGCGGTGCCGTAGGACTCGAACGTGCCGTGGACTCCGGCGCCCCGAGCGTGGACGACTCGTTCGGGGATGCGCTCGTGGTCGAAGTGCATCAACTTCTCGCGGAGGTGGAAGTCGTCCATGAGCGTCGGCCCACGCTCGCCGGCCTTCAGAGAGTCGTCGGTGTGCGAGAGCCGCTGACCGAGCGCGGTGGTCAGGTACTCGCTGTCCTGCGCCGGCACCTTGCTCGCTCGGGGAACCAGCACGAGCGGCGTCGCGGTCGCCGAACCGTCACCGATCGGTCCGTTGCCGGTCGGCCCGCCCGCCGGCGCGACCCGATTCCGCTTGGTCACGCCGTTCGACGTCGCCTTGTTCGGCGCGCCTCTTCCCTTGCGGTTTCCCGACTTCTTGCTCGCCATCGCAGCCTCCCGTCCCAGGATCACGGCGGGTACCCCACGCGACGGCACGACGGAACATGGTCCTCAGCATTCCCTCAGCTGGGGGACGGCCCGAGTGGTCGCGTGGATGGCGCCGGGCGGAAGGCGCGAAACTTCTCGGGTGGCCCAGCTCCCGATCCGCGTCGCCGCCGTCAACGACTACGAGCTCGTCGTGGAAGGCGTCTCGGGTCTGCTGCGCCGCTTCCCCGACCGACTCGAGGTGTGCGAGCGCATCATCATCGGTGAGCAGATCAGGGTGCCCGTGGACGTCGCGCTCTACGACACCTATGGACGCACCGAGCTGGTGAGCGACGCGCTCCGCATGTTGGTCAAGCAGCCGCCCGTTCGCAACGTCGCCGTCTTCAGCCTCGAGCTCGGTCCAGCGCTCATCGCCGATGCGCGCGCGGCCGGTGCACGAGGTTTCATCTCCAAGGCCGCGTCGGGTGACGAGGTCGCAGACGCCCTGGTGCGGATCGCGGACGGCGAGATCGTCGAGCTGCTCCACGGGTCTCCGCACCCGGCAACGGACGTGCTGGTCTGGCCGGGGAAGGCCGACGGCTTGAGTGAGCGCGAGAGCCAGGTGCTCGTCCTGTGCGCGCAAGGCCTGACCAACCCCGAGATCGCGACGACCCTCTACGTCAGCGTCGAGACCGTGAAGAGCCATCTGCGCAACGTGTACGCGAAGCTCGGGCTGCGCAACCGAATCGCGGCCGCCGCGTACGTGCACCGCGCCGCTGGGTACGGCAGAGCCCTCTGAGGACGGCGTGCGATTCCCTCGGGTGAGGGGCTCACCCAGCGGCAGGTTTTTCGTACGCTGGACGACGTGGACCTGTTGCGAGTGGACCATGACGACCGGTGGTCGGGATGGCGGGTGCTGACCGTCCACGGCGAGCTCGACCTCGGCACGATGAAGGTGCTCGAGGGCGCGCTGATCACCGCTCGTGAGCAGTCGCGGCCCGTCGTGATCGACCTGACGCCGTGCGGCTTCATCGACTCCTGCGGGATCCGAGCGCTCGTCAACGGGTCGTTGGCGCACCGCGATGCCGGCCTCACGTTCCAGGTCGTGTGCCCGAAGTCGAATCCGCAGGTCGCGCGCGTTCTCGAGTTGGTCGGCATCGACGAGATCGTCGTGGTGCGCGACTCGATGCGCGAGCCCTGCCCAACTGGTGAGTGAGTCCCATCCCGCGGGCGGGATCCGTCAACAGAGCGGGCTCGGCGCGACCAGGAGCGGGTTCGGCGTCGGCTGATTGGGTACCGAGCCCGGGTGCCACGCGTCGATCACTGGCCCGCCTCGCTCACGCTCGTTCGACACGGCGAGAGCATGGGAAACGTCGCTCGCCTCGCGGCCGAGGCGGCGGGGCACCCGATCATCGACATCGCCGAGCGTGACATGGACGTGCCGCTGTCCGATCGTGGACGCGCGCAAGCCGCGGCGGTGGGGAAGTGGCTCGATGGGCTCCCGCGTCGCGCCCGGCCGCGCGTGGCCATCTCTTCCCCGTACGCGCGAGCGCGGGACACGGCGAAGATCGCGCTCGACAGCGCAGGCTTGTCGTTGCCCCTCGTGCTCGACGAGCGACTGCGCGAGCGCGAGTTCGGTGTGCTCGACCGCCTCACGAAAGCCGGCATCACCGCCCGCTACCCGGACGAGGCGCACGCGCGGGCTCGCGTCGGCAAGTTCTACCACCGGCCTCCTGGCGGCGAGAGCTGGTGCGACGTCGCGCTGCGCGTCCGCAGCTCGCTCGACAGCGTCACCCGTGAATACGGCGGTCAGCACGTGCTCGTCGTGGCGCACCAGGTCGTGATCCTGATGTTCCGCTACGTGATCGAGCGGATGACCGAGGCCGACGTGCTGATGCTCGACCGCACCAACGAACTGGCGAACTGCTCGATCACGTCGTTCGTCTCGACCGGGCGACGCGGCGCGTCGGGCATGCGGCTGGAGCGGTTCAACGAGTTGGTCGCGGTTGCCGAGACCGGGGCGCCGGTCACCGCCGAGCCGGATGTGCCCGTTGCCCCGCGCTGAGCAGCGAGTCGACTCCGATCTCCTCCGGTCACTGCCGCTCGACGTCATCGACGGACCCACCACGAAGCGGCAGCGCGGCACCGCCTTGGTCATCGGCGGATCGCGCGAGACCCCGGGCAGTGTCCTGCTGGCCGGCGTCGCGGCCTTGCGGGTCGGTGCCGGCAAGCTCCAGATGGCCACGGTGACGAGCGCCGCGGCGGCGCTTGCGATCGCGATGCCGGAAGCGCGGGTGCTCGGGTTGCGCGAGACATCGAGTGGTGCGATCGCGCCGGACGCGATGTGCGACCTCGGCCACCTCGGCGACCTCGTCGCGCGCGCGGACGCCGTGCTGATCGGGCCGGGCATGATCGAGAGCGAGCCGGCGGGCGAGGTCCTTCGCGCAGTGGTCGATCGTCTCGGACCGGAGGCGCGCCTGGCGATCGATGCCGGCGCACTACCCATGCTCCGCGAGGAACCCGAGACGATCGCCGATGTTGCGCGGCGCGCCGTCGTCATCCCGAATCCGGTCGAGATGGCGCGTCTGCTCGGCATCACCGAAGCCGACGTGCGTGACCGTCCTGCGGACGCGCTCGAGGAGGCGGTCGCGCGCCTCGGCTGTGTGGTCGCGCTCCGCGACGCGACCACGTACGTCGCTGGTCCGTGCACCCTCCGCTTCGTCGACATGTCCGGTCACCCCGCGCTCGGCACGTCGGGCTCGGGCGACGTACTCGCGGGTGCACTGCTCGGTCTCGCGGCTCGCACCGACGACCCGTTGCGGGCCACGCTGTGGGCGGTCCACGCGCACGGTCTCGCCGGTGAACGGCTGGGCGACGGTGGACCCGGCATCGGCACGCTGGCGCGAGAGATCGCCGCGCAGCTCCCCGCGGTGTTGCGGGAGCTCGACCGCCCGTGACGGATGGGTGAAGCAGCTTCGCCAACGGCGCCGCGAGGGCGAGGTCCGCGCGGCAGGTCTCATCGCGCGAGCGCGCCGATGAGGCCGGCGTCCATGCGCTCGCAGAGCTCCTCGGCGTCCTCGTAGACCTCGCGCGCGCCCTTCGCCTCGAGGTCGAGCCGGCTCCAGCCGCCTGTGGTCACGGCGACGCACGGAAGGGCGCAGCGCGTGGCGGCCTCGACGTCCCAGCCCGTGTCTCCGATGACGACGGCGGAGGATGCATCCGCTCCGGAGCGCTCGAGCGCAAGGGCGAAGATGTCCGGCGCCGGCTTCGACGTGTCGATCTCCGAGGAGTTCACCTCGTCCGTGATCCACTCGTCCGCGTCGAGCAGCGACCGCATGTGCTTGACATCGTCCGGGCGTCCGGAGGTCGCCAAGACGACCGTGAAGCCACGCTCGGCGAGCGCCCGAAGCAGCCGAGTGGCTCCCGGCAGGACCGTCACCTCGTGTCGCAGTTCGCGGAACCTCCGGCCCGAAGCCTCGTCGAGCTGCGGGTCCTCGCGGCCGAGAACGGTGTCGAGCAGCCGGTCGGAACCCATGCCGATGAGCTTGTGCAGGCGGGCGATCGGCACGACGAGGTCGGCCTCGCGGAAGGCGCGCCACCAGGCGAGCGCGTGCTGGTAGTTCGAGTCGACGAGCGTGCCGTCGACGTCCACGAGTGCGGCGTGCGTGCCCATGCGTGCTCCTTGCGTGCTGGTGAACCGGTGTCGACCGCGCACGCGTCGCGCCCGTACCCGCAACGCCGAGCGTGAACCATCACGTGCGCCGCTTGCGTCTCGGAGCCCCGGTGTGGCGTGAGCGAGCGACGGAGGGTTCCGCCTGCCGAGCCACGGGGAAGATGGCTGCTGTGGCCGATTCATCCCACGAGGGACGCGACGTTGGTGGGGCGCACGATGGATGCGACGTACGTGTTACCGATCCGCCGGGCCGCGGACGCGGGCCCGCCGGCGATGGAGATGACGTCGTATCTGTCGTGGATCGCAGCCCACTGCCAGCTCGTCATCGTGGACGGCTCGGTGGCGCAAACCTTCCGAGCGGCGCATGACGCTTGGGCCGCGTTCGCAGAGCACATCCCGCCGTCGCCGGAACACGCTTGCCTCAACGGCAAGGTGCAGGGTGTTCTCACCGGCCTCGATCACGCGCGATGTGGGCGCGTGATCATCGCGGACGACGACGTCCGCTACGACCTCGCCGGCCTCGAGCGCATGGCCGGTCTGCTGGTCGACCACGACCTCGTCGTGCCGCAGAACTACTTCGATCCGCTCCCGTGGCACGCGCGTTGGGACACGGGGCGGACGCTCATCAACCGCGCGCTGGGACACGACTACCCAGGAACAGTGGGGGTACGGCGAGAGATCCTCGAGCGCACCGACGGCTACGCCGGCGACGTGCTCTTCGAGAACCTGGAGTTGATGCGGACCATCGCGGGCGCCGGTGGACGTTGCGTTGCGCCGCTCGATCTCTTCGTGCGTCGTCGTCCGCCGACGGCACGACACTTCCTGTCACAGCGCGTGCGCCAGGCCTACGACGACTTCGCCCGTCCGCCCCACCTCGCCGTGAGCTTGTCCATCGTGCCGATCTTGACGATCGCATCTCCTCGCTCCCGTCGCCGGAGGCTCACGCTGCTGGCGATCATCTCCGTGTTGCTCGCCGAGCGGGGCCGCCGGCGGGGTGCCGGCCGGGACGTCTTCCCCGTGACTGCTTCGCTGCTTGCGCCGCTGTGGGTCCTCGAGCGCGGCACCTGTGCGTGGCTCGCGCTCTGGTGCCGTCAGCGAGGCGGCTGCACCTACAACGGCCGGCGCGTGAAGAAGGCCGCGAACCCGCCCCTGCCGCGTGACGGTCAGCGGCGGGTGTCGTTCGTCTCCCGCGCGGCGCGGTAGCCGTCTTTCACCCGTCGGTGCCGCGGGACGCAGGCAAGCTCGAGCACGGCCTCAGGCGGGAGGGTCGGCCTCTCGGTTGCGCTTCGCTTGTTCCTCGCCCGTCAGGTGCTCGGCTCGTGCCGCGGAACCCTTGTCGGCGCCGGCGGTTTCGTCGGCCAACAGCTCCTCGGCGTTGGTCGGCGGATGCGCCAAGGATCCCTTCGGCTTCTTGTCGGCACTCACACTCACATCGTCGGAGTCACCGGTCATGATCGACCGTTGCCCCCATGCTGCGCTCGGCAACCGGCCGAGCCGCAGACGCGACGAGGCCCCCGTCAGACGGGGGCCTCGTGCGATGGCTCGAACCTGGTCAGCCCATCTTCGCCGCGAGTGCTTCGGCGAGCTCTTCCTTCTTCATGGACGGCGCGCCCTCGATGCCGGCGGTCTGCGCCTCGGCGAGGAGCTCCTCCTTGGAGGACGACGCGGCGAGCGCCTTGGCATCGGTCGGCATGCCGAGATCCGCTCGCTTGTGCAGGAACGGGATGGCGATCTGCTCGAGCACCTCGCCTTGCTTGCGAAGCTTCGGGAAGACCTCGCCCTCCTCCTCCTTCACGTGGTGCTCGATGCCGGCCTTCACGGCGTCGAGCGCCGCACCGAAACCCGGCTGGTCGGGCGCGAGCCGCACCATGTCCTCGAGACCCTTGCGTGCGAGCTCGTGCTCGACGTTGGCCTCCTCGACGGATTCCTCGCCGGTGATGGGGCCCATCGCGGGATAGACGACCGATTCCTCGAGCTGCATGTGCCCGCGCAGCGCACTCACCAGCTGGTCGATCATCGGCTGGCGCGCATCGCCCTTGGCCTTCTCGATCTTCGAGAACAGATCCTCGACCTGGCGGTGGTCTGCTTCGAGCATCCTGGTGACGTCCATGGGGTCCTCCTGTGCTGAGATTTGGCGACCCAATGCCCACCTCGCGGGCCGGTCAATCGTCGCGGAGGGGCGAACCGCCACCGCCCGTCGGTGCATCAGGGTGATCTTGCGCGGCGTGCCCGGGCACCAGATCTTCGACCTCCGTGAAGCGAAGCGGCGGGGCGGTCGACGCCGCCTCCGCCTCGATCGGCTGGGTGACGAAGCAGATGTGGTCGCTGCCTTCCTCCATGAACGCCGTCCGACGCACGACGATGCGATCCGGACAGTCATCGAGGAGCGGCACCCCGTGCGGCCCTGCGTGCCACGCGCAGCGCTCGAACTTGTCGATGTCGTCACCGGACAACGTGCCGAAGAGCTCCGCCAGATGCCCGTGCTCGCGACCGAGCAGGTGGATGCCGAAGTGCGTCGCGCGCAGCGCGACGTGGCACGTGTGGTTCGCCTTCGACAACCAGACGGCGTAGCGGAGCGGCTCGATGCTGCACTGACAGTGGAAGCCCACGAGGCAGCCGGCGCGGACATCGTCCGCGACGGTCGTCACGACGATCATCGTGTTGTCCTGCCGGTGGATCAGGCGGTCGAAGGCGTCGGTGTCCATCCGAGCTCAGTACCCCGGCGGTCAGGCCGCCGCGCGGATCGTCTCGTCGCCCCCGTCGAGCAGGTCGATGAGCGAGGCCTCGATCTGGAGGCGCAGCCTGTCCGCGTCGACGTCGTCATCCGCGGCGTCGGCGATGAGCGCTGCGACCGCGCCCGTCCGGAACCGATCGACCAGGCGGGGGTCGATGTAGGAGTTGCGGCAAACCGTCGGTGTGTTTCCGAGGTACTCCGCCACCTCCTTGACGGCTGCCGCCACCGCGCGCTTCTGCGCCGCCACGCTCCCCGGCTCGGTCGAACGGCAGAGACCGATCGCGCAGAGGACGGTGGCGTTCCACGTGCGGAAGTCCTTGGCCGAGATCTGCTGGCCCGTCTGCTCCTTCAGGTACGCGTTGATGTCCGTGGACTTCACGTCCACCCACGCGGAGCCGTCTCGATACGCGAGCAGCTCGCGCCCGCCGCCGTCGCGCTCCTTGAGTTGCCGGACGATCCTTGCGATCCGGTCGTCGACAACCGACTGGACCCGGCGTTTCCCGCTCTTCGCCACGTAGTCGAACGTGACGACCGATCCTTTCACGGTGACGTGCTTCTTCCGCATGGTCGCGAGGCCGAAGGTGTTGTTCTCCTCCGCGTAGCCCTCGGAGCCGATCCGGAAGAACCCGAGCTCGAGCAGCCGCGTCGCGCAGGCCAGCACGCGGTTGCGCGTCAGACCCCGCTCCGCGAGGTGCTCCTCGACGACGACGCGCAGCCCCGGCAGCGCCCGCGCGAACACCACCATGTGGTCGAACTTCTCGGCGTCCCGTCGCTTGCGCCAGTCGTCGTGGTACCGGTACTGCCGGCGGCCCCGTGCATCGGTTCCCAGCGCCTGGATGTGCCCGTTCGGCCAGGGGCAGATCCAGACATCCGTCCACGCCGGCGGGATGACGAGCGCGCGAATGCGGTCGAGCGTCGGACCATCCGTCAGCCGCCGGCCGTCAGGGCCGTGGTACGTGAAGCCGCGACCGGCGCGTCGCCGCGTGATGCCGGGTGCGTTGGTGTCGGATCGTCGAAGCCTTGCCATGGTGGCGCCGACATACCCACCGAGATCTTCGCGTCAACCCGTGCTCTTCCCCCGAGTGAGGGAATTTGGGTGCACATGCCTCGGCGTGCGTTTGTCGCGCTCGCGGCGCGGGCAGCCGGTGCTCCAACAAGGAGGGCACGCATGGCGAACACGATGCAGAGCGATGTTCAATCAAAAGCTGGCGCGTCAGATGTTGCGTCGACCGCCAAGGATCGTGCGGTCGAGGTGAGCGGCGTCGCGGGCGAGGAGGCGAAAGCCGTCGCGCAAGACGCGGCTGCACACGCCAGGAAGCTCGTCGACGAGACGCGCGGGCAGCTGCGGACGCAGGCATCCGAACAGACCGAACGGCTCTCGGGGACGCTGCGCGAAGTCGCCGATCAGTTGCGCTCGATGGCCGAGGGTCGCGGCGCCGGTCCCGGGATGGTCACCGACGTGGCGAGTCAGTTGGCCACCACCGCACAGCGAACCGCGAGCCACCTGGACGACGGTGGCATCGATGCGGTCGTCGCGGACGTGAAACGCTTCGCGCGCAACCGTCCCGGTGTCTTCATCGCTGCGGCCATCGGCGCAGGGTTCGTCGCCGGTCGATTGATCAAGGCTGCGGACACGCACTCGCTGATCGAGGCCACGAAGTCGTCGGCGGGTGGCGAGTCGGAGCCGGGCAGCGGCACCTACGACCCGTCGGCGTTCGGCACGATCGGCAGCGGTGCGACGGCATTCGCGTCCGATCCCGTCGTGGTGGAACCGTGATGTCGGAGACTCGGCTCGGAGACCCGAGCACGGCCGACCCCACGAAACCGATCGACGCGGACAAGTCGCTCGGCGAGCTGCTGTCGCGGCTGACGGGCGACTTCGGGGACCTCGTGTCGACGCAGGTCGAGCTGGCCAAGGTCGAGATCAAGCAGGAGGTCAAGCAAGCCGGGCGTGGTGCGGGGTTCCTCACCGGTGGCGGATTGGCGGCGTACCTCGCGGTGACCTTGCTGTCCTTCGCCGCGGCGTGGGGCCTCGCTGAGGTGATGGCCGAGGGGTGGGCGTTCCTCATCGTCGGCGCGGTGTGGGCGATCGTCGCCGCCGCGCTGTTCTTCTCGGGGCGCCGTCAGCTCGAGGCGGTTCGTGGCCCACAGCAGACCAAGACATCGATCCAGGAGGACGTCGAATGGGCGAAACACCAGAGGACCTGAGAGACGAGCTCGCGGCGAAGCGCGACGACCTCTCGCGCGATCTCGAAGCCATCGGAGACCGGGTCAGCCCTGGCCGCATGGTGGATCGCCGCCAGGCTGCGGTCCGTTCACGAGTGACCGATCTGAAGGATCGCGTGATGGGCGCGAAGGACTCGGCCACCGACCACATGCACGGCGGCGTGGGCGCGACGACGTCGACGGTCACCGACACGATGACGCGGGTCGGCGACGCCACGCGATCGCGCGCGGAAGGCAACCCGCTTGCCGTCGGCATGGTCGCGTTCGGCGCGGGCCTCGTCGCGGCGACGCTGTTCCCGGCGACGCGCCGAGAGCAGCAGCTGGCAACTCGGGCTCAGCCGAAGCTCGAGCAGGCCGCGTCGCAGGTGGCCCCGGCGGCGCGAGAGCTCGTCGAGGAGGTCAAGCCGGCGGCGCAGGAGGCCGTGGCCGACCTCCGCGAAGACGCGAAGGGCGCAGCCGAGAACGTGAAGCAACAGGCGACGGACGCGGCCGCGGAGACCAAGGAGACCGCGCAGTCGGCGGCCAGGAGCGGCAGCTGACGATCACCCGTCGTCCGCGACGGAACCGGCTCGCCATCGCGGGGCCCTCACCCCGCGATGGCGAGCCATGACGAGTCGCGGTCAGAGCCAGTCGCGGCGCTTGAAGTTGCGGTAGAGCGCGTAACAGGCGGCGACGATGACGACGAGCACGAGGTAGTAGCCGTAGCGCCAGCCGAGCTCGGGCATGTGCTCGAAGTTCATGCCGTATATGCCGGCGATCATCGTGGGCACCGCGACGATGGCGACCCAGGCCGAGATCTTGCGCATGTCTTCGTTCTGCCGCATCGCCACCTGCGCGACGTTGGCGTTGAGCGCGCTCGTGAGCAGCTCGTCGATGCCCTTGAGGCGGTCCGCCACCTTCACGAGGTGGTCGTGGACGTTGCGGAAGTACGGCTGCAGTTCGGGGTCGATGCCGGGCAGCGTCTCGGTCATCAGCTGCTGCAACGGCCCTTCGAGCGGGACGACGGCCTGTCGGAACTCGAGCACCTCGCGCTTGAGGCGGAAGATGCGTTCGCCGTGCGCGGCCTTCGCCGTCGTGAACACCTGCGCCTGGATCTCGTCGATGTCGGTCTCGACGCCGATCAGCGTCATGACGTACTCGTCGACGACCCGATCGGCGAGGCAGTGCACCACCTCGCCCGGCCCGCGACGCAACCGCTCCTTGTCGGCCTCGAGCTCCTTGCGGACCATGCCCATGTTGCCGGCGTCGCCGTGGCGGACGCTGACGAGGAAGCGCTCGCCGATGAACAGCAGCACCTCACCGATCGAGACCACCTCGTCGTGGTCGACGTAGCGCGCCGTCTTGAAGACGAACAGCGAGCTGGGCCCGTACCGCTCGAACTTCGGCCGCTGGTGCGCCGTCTCGGCGTCCTCGACGGCCAGAGGATGGAGGTCGAAGCACCCGGCGACCTGTTGGAGCTCCTCGGCCGTGGGCTCGAACAGCCCCACCCACACGAAGTCGTTCGGTTGCTCGTCCGCACACGCCCGCGCCCACGCGCTGCGCAGGTCGTCGGGCGAGTCGACGCGCTCACCGTCTCTGTACCGCGCCCAGTCCACGATCACCCGAGCATCCTTGCAGGCGGCAGGCCTTCAGAGCCCTAGCAGGGTGAAAGACCGGGTGAGTGGTTCGGCCGCATGGGCCGCGGGGGTACTCGGCCGCCATGTCTGCGAGCCTGCCGCGTCCCGTCGGCTACCTCTCCGATCACGCCATTCGCCTGCTGCGCGAACCTGACTGCACGCTGTGGCACCCACGCGCCGAGGTCGCCGATCCGCTCGCAGACGATGACCTTCACCTCGCGCTCTACTCGCTGTACGAGATGCACTACCGAGGGTTCGCGGGCGTCGCGGACGATGTCGAGTGGCATCCGAATCTGCTCGCCTTCCGAATGACGCTCGAGCGAGCCTTCGAGGTGGCGATCCGCGAGGCGGCCGGGGTCGCGCAGTGGCGACCGGCAGATCTCCGACAATCCGTCGTCGACGCCATCGAGACCGCCGGCGGTCCGTCACTCTCGCGGTACATGGCCGAGCGAGGCACCATCGACGAACTGCGGGAGTTCGCGGTGCACCGATCCGCGTATCAGTTGAAGGAAGCCGACCCACACACCTGGGCGATCCCGCGGCTCGCCGGAGATGCGAAGGCCGCGCTGGTGCACATCCAGGCCGACGAGTACGGGTCCGGCCGCACGAACGACATGCACTCCGTCCTGTTCGCGGAGACGATGCGCGGCCTCGGCCTCGACGATACCTACGGCGCATACATCGATGTGCTGCCAGGTTCCACGCTCGCCACCGTCAACCTCGTCACGATGTTCGGCCTGCACCGGCGTCTCCGGGGTGCGGCCGTCGGCCACCTTGCGGTCTTCGAGATGACCTCGGTGGAACCGATGGGCCGCTACTCGACGGCGCTCGGACGCCTGGGAATCGACACAACGGCACGCAAGTTCTACGACGTCCACGTCGTCGCCGACGCAGACCATCAGGTGGTCGCGCTCGAGCGCATGGTGGCAGCGATCGAACGCGATGATCCGGACACCGCGGCCGATGTCCTGTTCGGTGCACGCGCCGTGCTCGAGATCGAGCGCCGCTTCGCGGAAGCGCTTCTCGGTGCCTGGCAAAGGGGCGAGACGTCGTTGCGCACCGGTTCGACGGCGATCGAGGGCGCATCCGCCACCCCCGCCGCGTCGACCGCCTCCTGACGCTCCGGCCACGGACGCGCAACGGCTCCCAGGACGACGGGCGCCGGAACCTGCGCGGTCGCGTGAGGCGTGACCGATCGCACAGGGGGATGGTGGGAGGGGGTGGGTAGCTTCGATCCGATACGGAACCGTTCCGTATCCGACTTGGAGGCGGGCATGCGCGAACGGCTCCGGGACCCCGATGTGGTCTACCGACGGCGCTGGGGGACCCTCCTCGTCCTCTGCCTCAGCCTGATGGTGATCGGGCTCGACAACACCATCCTGAACGTGGCGCTGCCGACCCTCGCCAAGCCGTCGGCCGACGGCGGGCTCGGTGCCTCGGGCAGCCAGCTGCAGTGGATCGTCGACTCGTACACGATCGTGTTCGCCGGCTTGCTCCTCACCGCCGGCAGCCTCGGCGACCGGTTCGGCCGCTACCGCAGCCTGGCGTTCGGGCTCGCGGTGTTCGGCGTCGGTTCCGCGCTGTCGACCTTCGCCGGATCCGCGGAGGTGCTCATCGGCACCCGCGCGCTCATGGGCATCGGTGCGGCGTTCATCATGCCGGCCACGCTGTCGGTGCTCACGAACGTCTTCACCGACAACCGCGAGCGCGCGAAGGCCATCGGCGTGTGGGCCGGCGTCTCCGCGGTGGGCATCGGCGTCGGCCCGGTCGCGGGCGGCTTCCTCCTCACGCACTTCTGGTGGGGTTCGGTCTTCCTGGTCAACGTGCCCGTCGTGATCCTGGCGCTCGTGCTCGGCTACATGCTCATCCCCGAGTCGCGCGATTCCTCTGCGCCGAAGCTCGACCCGCTCGGCTCGGTGCTGTCCATCGCCGGCCTCGGTGCGCTGCTCTGGGCGATCATCGAAGGCCCCGGCAAGGGCTGGAGCTCCACCGAGGTGCTCGCGGGCTTCGCGATCGCGGCCGTCGTGCTGGTGGCGTTCTTCTACTGGGAGACCCGCACCGCGAGCCCGATGCTCGACGTGCGCTTCTTCCGCAACCGCCGCTTCTCGGCGGCGAGCGGCGCCATCACCGTCACGTTCCTCACGCTGTTCGGCACCATCTTCCTGCTGACGCAGTACTTCCAGTCGGTGCTCGGCTACTCCACGATCAAGGCCGGCGTGATGCTGCTGCCGCAGGCAGTGCTCATGATGGTGTTCGCCCCGCTGTCGCCGCGGTGGGTGCACCGCTTCGGCAACAAGATCGTCGTGGTCGCGGGGATGCTCGTGACGGTGGTGACCCTGCTGCTCATGACCACCTTCGACACCAACAGCTCGACGCTGCACGTCATCGTCGTGACCGCGCTGCTCGGGCTCGGCGTGGCACACATCATGCCGCCCGCGACCGAGTCGATCATGGGGGCCTTGCCTCGCGAGAAGGCCGGTGTCGGCTCGGCGATGAACGACACCACGCGGCAGGTGGGCGGCGCGGTCGGCGTGGCGCTGCTCGGGTCGATCCTCAGCTCGCGTTACGGTTCGCACGTGAGCGACGCGCTGGCGGGCGGGGTCCCGGCCGATGTGGTGGCCGGGGCGAAGGACTCCGTCGGCGGCGCGCTCGGCGTGGTTCGTGACAACCCGTCCGCGCAGCCGTTCGCGACGCAGATCCTCGACGCCTCCAAGGAGGGGTTCGTCACGGGGTTCCACACCGCGCTGTTCGTCGCCGCGGGCATCCTGCTCGTGGCCGCGGCGGGCGTGATGCGGTGGCTGCCGGCGCGTGCGTCCGCCACCGACAGCGATGCCGAGGGCGCGCCGGCGCACGGCGTCGTCCCGATGGGCATCGGCCCCGTCGACGTGGTCCCAGCCGACCTGGCGACCGACATCGCCATCGAGCTCGAAGATGCCAACCGAGAGCGCTGAAGCCGCGCCGGTACGTCGCGGCCGCCCTCGTTCCGAGGATCGCGACCGCGACATCATGAACGCGGCCATCGAGGCCCTCGTCGCCGAGGGCTACGACGGCATGAGCATGGAAGGCGTGGCGGCGCGCGCCGGTGCGGGCAAGGCCACCGTCTACCGGCGTTGGCGCAACAAGGCGGAGCTCGTCGCCGATGCCATCCGCGAGTACGCCTGCCGTGACGTCGACCTCCCGGACACCGGCGACGTCCGCGCCGACCTGCGCACGATGTTGCGCGACATGCAGCGCTCCTTCGAGGGGTTCGAGGGGCAGCTGCTCGCGGTGTTCACGGCCGAGCGTCTGCGCCAACCCGAGCTCGCCGCGGCGTTCGACGAGCGGTTCGTCTCGACCCGCCGTGGGCACCTCGAGCACCTGGTGCGCCGCGCGGTCGAGCGCGGCGAGCTGCCCGCGGACACCGACATCGAGCTGCTCGCCGAGGTCGGGCCGGCGATCTTGCTGCATCAGTTCGTCAAGGGCGGCGGCAAGCTGAAGCGGGACGTCGCCGATCGCATCGTGCGCCAGTTCCTCCCCTGATCACCCGAACCGCCCGGAGGCGCCCCATGAGCATCCCCATCGAAGGCATCGACCGCACCCAAGCCGAGGCAGCCCGTCAGGGCACCCCCGACCTGACGTTGTTCGGCGACCGGCACATCGAGCGCTACGAGGCGACGAACGGCGAAGAAGGCTTCATCTGGAACGGCGCGCCGTGCCTCGTGCTCACGACGACGGGGGAGCGCAGCGGCAAGGAGCGCAAGTTCGCGCTGATCTTCGCGCCCGACGGTGACGACGTCGTGGTCGTCGCGTCGAAGGGCGGCGCGCCGGAGCACCCGCAGTGGTACCGCAACCTGCTCGCCAACCCCGACGTCACCGTGCAGGTGCGCGGCGATCGCTATCCCGCGGTCGCGCGGACGGCGTCGCCCGAGGAGAAGCAGCGGCTGTGGCCCCTCGTCACCGAGGTGTGGCCGAGCTACGACGACTACCAGGCGCGCACCGAGCGTGACATCCCGGTGGTCATCCTCTCGCGCCGCTGATCTCGCGCCCGGTCTTTCCGTTCAACCCACCGGGGAGAGCGTGACGGCGGCTTCCTGTTCGAGCGCCGCGAGCACCTTGCGGGCGCCGGCCGTGAGCCGCCCGCGGCGGCGCAGCACCCCGACCTCGCGGCGAACCGGCGGTGACAGCGAGACGACCGCGGCCCCGAGCTGGCGGGCGTCGCGTGCCGTCGCGGGCCACACGAACGTCGCGCCCACGCCGTCGAGGACGAGCGGGATCACGAGGTCGCGCTGATCGGTTGCCACGGTGATGCGCGGCGCGATGCCGTGCATGGCGAACGTTGTCTCCATCTCGGTGCGGCGACGATCGGTGGCCGGTGGGCCGATGATGTTCATGCCGTCGAGGCGCGCGAACGGGAGTGGATCGGGCAGGTTCCATTCTCGTGGGTGCACCAGCGCGAGCTCCTGCACCCCGAGGACCGCACACTGCAGCGCGCCGTCGACGGGCACGTCGCACACCCCGAGCTCCGCCCGCCCGGTCAGCACGTGCTCGGACACCTCCACCGCGGAGTCCGCCGTCTCGATCGACACGACGAGCCCGGGTGCGACAGCGTTGAGCCGGGAGATGGCACCGGCGCAGAGCTCGCGCGCCTGCGTCGCGGTGGCGCAGACGCGAGTGGTCGCCTCACGCATCGACGCCAGCGAGTCGACGTCGCGCACGACCCGGCGCGCGACCTCGACGACACGGGCCCCTTCGTCGGTGAGCTGCACGTGCCGCCCCTTGCGCACGAGCAGCGCGAACCCGAGCTCGGCCTCGAGCGATCGCAGCGCGCGCGTCAGCGCGGGCTGCGAGACGTGCAACGCGGACGCGGCACCGGTCATCGTGCCGAGGTCGACGGTGGCGACGAGGTAGCGAAGTTGCTGGATGTTCATGTCGTGGAGGCATGGAACGTACCAGACCAGGCATTTGCTCCTTCCGGGCCCGTTGGTGAGGCTCGCTCGGCGTCTCGAGGAGGGGTACCCCATGCGTGAGTGGCGACGTTCGATCGGTGCAGGCGTTGCGGCGGCGGCGCTCGTCACCGGCGTGCTGACGGGTTGTGGCGACGACGGCGATCCGCCGTCATCGACGGGCACACCCGCGCCGATCGTCGACGCGACCACGACGACGGCCGCGCCTGCGGCGTTCGCGTCGAGCACCGTGACGCGCGCCGCGGACGGTTCGCTGACGATCGCGTGGGAGCTCGACGGCTCGGCCGAACCGGTCGAGGTGCTGTGGGGCACCAATCCCGGCGCGATCGACGAGCCGCTCACCACCGCCGACGGCTCGTCCACCACCGTTGCCGATCCCGCCCCCGGTGGTCGCGCGTTCTTCCGGCTCGTCTCCGGCGACGCCGAGACCACCGTGGCCGAGCGTCGCGTGCCACTCGAGGGCGTGCCGAACTTCCGCGACCTCGGCGGCTACGAGACCGAGGACGGCCGCCACGTCAAGTGGGGCCAGCTGTATCGATCCGGTGCGCTCTACGACCTGAAGCCTGCGGATCTCGCCGTCGTCGAGACCCTCGACATCCAGCTCGTCTGCGACCTCCGCTCGGACTCCGAGGTGAGCGCCAAGCCGGATCCCTCCGTGTCGACGGAAGCGCTCCGCCTCGCCGTCAACGACGAATCGGTCAACGTCCAGGCGATCACGGATGCGATCGTCGCCGGCGACCTCGACCAGCTGTCGCCCACCTTGCTCCTCGACGGCATGCCGAACATCGCGCTGAACTTCACCGACGGCTGGCACACGCTGATCGAGCGCGTGTCCGATCCCGTGAACCGGCCGACGAACCTGCACTGCACGGCCGGCAAGGACCGCGCCGGCTGGGCCTCCGCCGTGGTGCTGCGCACGCTCGGGGTGCCGGAGGAGACGGTGATGCAGGACTACCTGCTCTCGAACGACAACCTCGCCGCGTCGAACGCCAAGACCATCGCGCAGGTGCGGTCGATCGTCGCCGGCGTCCAGAAGGTGCCCGAGGACCAGGTCGACATGACGAACCTCGTCGCGCTGCTCGACGTGCGTGCCGAGTACCTCCAGGCGGCGTTCGACGCGGTTGACGAGAAGTTCGGGTCGTTCGACGCCTACCTCACCGACGGCCTCGGCCTCACCGAGGCCGAGATCGAGGCCTTTCGCGACAGCATGCTCGAGTAGCCGGAGGCGCTCACGTGGCGGCGCATGCACCACGTCGTCGATGATCTTGCGGTGAAGCGCCGTCCCTGGGTCGTGATCGCGACCTCGCTCGTGCTGCTGGCTCCGATCGTGATGGCGTCGCGCGTCGGCAGGGCCGACGCCGCGCCGGTGCGCACGTTCACCTACTCGGTCGGCACGAAGGGCGCGGTCGTCGCGGACGTCCGCGAGTTCGCCGACACCGCGTTCGCGGTGCTGAACGACCCCCGCGGCTGGGGTCTCGACGGCGCCGTCCGCTTCGAGCCGGTGCTCGTCGGCGGGAACTTCCACCTCCTCCTCGCCAGCCCGAGCGCGATCGAAGCCACGAGCCGCGTGTGCAGCGACGACTTCAGCTGCCGCGTCGGCAGCGAGGTCATGATCAACGACGACCGCTGGCGGTTCGGCTCCGCGCCCTACACGGGCCCGCTCGCGGACTACCGCAGCTACGTCATCAGCCACGAGGTCGGCCACTGGCTCGGGTTCGGGCACGCTGGCTGTCCGGCGCCCGGCCAACCCGCGCCGATCATGGTGCAGCAGTCCAAGGGCCTGGGCGGGTGCACGCCCACGTCCTTCCCGAGCTACGGCGAACGGCAGGCGCTCGCCGCTCGCTTCGCCACCGTCGTCCTGCCGCCGACGTTCGGCTCGCTCGACGTGGTCGCACTCGGTGATGGATCCGTCCGTGTCGCCGGTTGGGCGATCGACCCCACCCGCGTCGAACCCGTCGACGTGCACGTCTACGTGGACGGCGTCGGCGTCGCGTTCACGGCCGACCGCGCGCGTCCCGACGTTGGTGCGGTGCACCCCGACTACGGCGAGTTGCACGGCTTCGACGCCACGCTCGCGTTGACGCCGGGCATGCATGACGTGTGCGTGTACGCGATCGGCCACGGCGGGCGCGGCAACGTGACGCTCGGCTGCGCGCCGGTCGACTACGCATCACCGTTCGGCTCCCTCGACGTCGCGGTCGTCGACGGGAGCACGTTGCGGGTCGCGGGTTGGGCCATCGATCCGCACTCCTCCGAGCCGATCGACGTGCACGTCTACATCGGCGAGCACGGCGTCGCGACGCGCGCGGATCGCGACCGCCCCGATGTCGCGCTCGCGTTCCCGAGCGCCGGCGCCACGCACGGCTTCGACATCACGACGCCGCTCGCCGCAGACGCAACCGTCGTCTGTGCCTACGGCATCGACGTGGGTGGTGGCGCGAACCGCTTGCTCGGCTGCCGCGCGATCACGCGCTGAGCGCGCGCCCGGCGCGCAGACCCGCCAGGTAGACGCGCAGCCCGGCCTCACCGTGTCGCATCATCAACCAGTGGTTGGCCTTGAAGCCCGGACGCGCGATCGGCTCGAGCACCTGCAGCAGCCGCTTGTTCGCGACGACGTCCTCGTCGAACACCGCGGTCGTCCCGGCGCCGTCCGGCGTGATCGTCCAGCGCGAGAAGCCTTCGAGGTCGCCGATCATGTTCGCCTCGAGCACGCCGCCCACCGTGTCGTGCACCGAGCGCTGCGTCTCGAACACGAGGTCGTACGGCAGCGTCGATCGGCAGCGCAGTTCGTAGGTGTCGTCGTCGACGCGCGTCGCGCGGCGAACCTCCGGCCACCACGTCGGATAGTCGCCCACCGACTCGAGCGCGGCGATGACGTCGGTGGGCGGCGACGCGAGACGCCAGGTGCTCCGGAAGACGTAGCGGCGAGGCATCGGCGAAGTCTCGCGCCCCGGCCGTCCACCTGCGGTTTCTAGGTCGTTCGGCACAGGTCAGCCGCACTGGTGACTTCCTGATTCGCTCGGCCCGTTCCGTCCACCATCATGGACAGAACGTCCAGGACCGGGAACAATACCCGCCCACAGGGTTTCCTAAACCTTCCCCTCGTATTTTGTGCCGTGCAGGGCCAAACCGGGGGGTTCTCTCATCTTTCGTTCAGGCGGCTCAACATGCGGGCGGATTCGTGATGCGACTCCGGAGGCAAACTTCGGAGGACGACGGCTGGCGCTCGGGCGGTGTCCGCGCCGCTCTGGAGCCGGATCTTCGGGTGGTGCCCGCGGACGCCGGCCGACTCGGCGACCTGCTGCTCGCAACCGGGTCGCTCAGCCCTGACGACCTTGCCCGGGCGGTGCGGGATCAGGCCGCCACCGGCCGCCGGCTCGGAGAGGTTCTTCTCGAGGAAGGCGCGATCGACGAGCGCATCCTCACCTACGCACTCGCTCGGCAACTCCGTGTCCCCCTCGCGGATCTGCGCCACGAGAAGCCGGACCCTCGGGCGCTGGAGCTGGTTCCCTCACAACAAGCGCACCAGCTCGGGCTTCTGCCGGTTCGGATCATCGACGGCGGAGTGCTCGAGGTAGCCGTCACGGATCCTCTCGATACGGCCCTGGCTGCCTTCCTCCAGCGGCTGCCTGTGGCACGCGTCCGGCTGTTCCTTGCGCCGGCGTCCGAGCTTCGTGCGGCGGTCAACCTCAGCTACCCGGCGATTGCCGAATTGCAGCAGCACGTCGTCGCTTTCGCGAGCGACGAGGCCGAACGCGTCGAACCCGAGCCGGAGCCGACGAGCAAGGAAGACGACGCGCCGGTCATCCAGGTCGTCAACAAGATCGTGACGCAGGCGCTTCGTGATCGGGCCTCCGACGTGCACATCGAACCCGTCGACGATCGAGTCCGGGTGCGATTTCGCATCGACGGCGCGCTCAAGGAAGTCCTGAGTCTCCCGTCGAACATGGGGCCGGCACTGGTCAGTCGAATCAAGATCATGGCTGACATGAACATCGTCGAGCGGCGTCGCCCGCAAGACGGTCAGTTCCAGATGATGGTCGACGGCCGTGAGGTCGACGTTCGCGTCTCAACGACCCTGACGATCTGGGGCGAGAAGACGGTGCTCCGGCTCCTCGACAAGTCACGCTCGCTCTACCGGCTCGCGGAGCTCGGCATGCCCGAGGATCTGCACGTCAAGTACGAGCGAACCGTTCGTTCGCCGTTCGGGATGGTGATCGTCAGCGGCCCGACGGGCAGCGGCAAGACCACCACGCTGTACGCCACGTTGAGCGAGATCAACCGAACCGACATCAACGTGATGACGATCGAGGACCCGGTCGAGTACGTCTTCCCGTCGATCAATCAGATCCAGATCAACGAGCAGGCGAACGTCACCTTCGCCAGCGGGTTGAAGTCCATCCTCCGTCAAGACCCCGACGTCATCCTCGTCGGCGAGGTGCGCGACATCGAGACGGCACGGATCGCTGTGCAGTCTGCGCTCACTGGACACCTCGTGCTCTCGTCGATCCATGCGACGGACTCGGTGTCCGCCATGTACCGACTGCTCGACATGGGCATCGAGTCCTTCCTCGTGGCGTCGTCTGTGATAGCGGTCGTGGCGCAGCGCTTGGTTCGTCGGGTGTGCCCTACCTGCGCGACCGAGTTCACACCAACGGCCGCAGAGGTCGAATTGTTCGAGCAGCTCGGCGGCGCCCCCAAGGAGCGTTGGGTTCGCGGCGAAGGTTGCAACATCTGCGCACAGACCGGCTACTTCGACCGCGTCGGCGTCTACGAGGTTCTTCCCGTCACCGATGAGCTTCGTCACGCGATGGTCAGCGGGTCGTCCATCAACGACGTCCGCAAACTCGCCGTCGCGCAGGGTCTCCGGTCGCTCCGGCAGGAGGCCGTGCGTCTCGTCGCCGACGATGTGACGACCCTCGATGAGGTCGTCCGGAACGTCTACGTAGCGGAGGCCTCGCTGTGACCGGACTGATGACTGACCGCGAGCATTCGGCACCGCTGTCGAACGTCGCGACCAAGGTGCCGTGGTACAAGCGCGAGTACCACATCGGTCGCTCGGTCAAGCCCGAAGAGGTCATGAACTTCTCGCGGCAGGCGGCATCGTTCCTCCGCGCCGGCATCCCGATCCTGGACGCGCTGACCGTCTTCGCCGACGACAACCCCAATCGCAAGATGGTCGAGGTGCTCGACGACGTCCGGCGATCGTTGCGATCCGGTTCGAGCCTCGCAGCGGCGCTCGCGCGACACCATCGGGTGTTCCCCAGCTACTACGTCTCGATGGTGCGCTCGGCCGAGCTCACCGGTCGTCTCGATGACGTGCTGGACCAGCTCGCGTCCTACCTCGAGCGTGACCTCGAGGCCCGTCGTCGCATCAAGAGCGCGCTCACCTACCCAACGGTCGTCGTGATCATGGCGATCATGGCCGTCATCGTTCTCGCGGGCTGGGTGCTCCCGAAGTTCAAGGGCCTGTTCAGTGAGCTCGACGCGGACCTTCCTCTCACCACACGGATGCTGCTGGGGTTCACGGACTTCGTCGGTGCCGCGTGGTACTTCATCGTCGGAGGCTTCGTTCTCGCACTGCTCATGGCCGTCGCGCTGATCGGCGGCAAGTGGGGCAAGAACCGGCGCGACCACCTCCTGTTGCGCCTGCCCGGGTTCGGTCAGCTCATGCGCTTCATCGTCGTCGAGCGCTTCTGTCGGGTGCTCTCTGCGATGGTGCGAGCCGGAGTGCCGCTGCCCGACGCGCTCGCCGTTGCTTCTGACAGCACGAACAACCGGGTCTTCCAGGACAAGCTCACCGTTGTCCGCGAAGAGATGGTGCGGGGTGGCGGGCTCGCTCGCCCGCTCGCTGAGTCGGGCCTCTTCCCCGCCGCGGTCAAGCAGATGGTGCGCGTCGGTGAGAGCACCGGCACGCTCGACCAGCAGCTGGACGCCGCCGCGGGGTTCTACGAACGTGAGCTCGGCTACCGGCTGAAGCGCTTCACCGATCTCTTCGAGCCCGTGATCATCCTCGTGGTCGGCTTCATCGTTGGCTTCATCGCGCTCGCGCTGGTGCAGGCGATGTACGGCGTGTTCGACCAGGTCGAGGTCTGAGCGTCGTGAACCGCTGGCGGGCTGACGATGGCGTTGGCCTCTTGGAGCTCATCGTGGCCGTGGTGATCCTCGGGATCGCAGTAACCGCGATCCTCGCCGGGCTCGCGACCGTGACGAAGTCGTCGGCCGTCAACGAGGAACGCGCTGAAGCGTCGAGCGCGCTGACGATCGCAGCCGAGCGGCTCTCGACGCTTCCGTACGCGGCCGACTGCGCTGGCGGTGCTGCGTATCAGTCCGCGATCACAGCAGCGCTCGTTGAGGCTGACTCGGACGTTGCCGTGACGGTGGCGGTCGAGTACTGGGATGGAGTCACCTTCGGGACGACGTGTCTCGACGATGAGGCGGCCGCCCGCTATCGACTTCAGCAGGTGCGTCTCGACGCCGAGTACCGGCGTGTCGACGAGAGCTTGACGGTCGTGAAGCGGGACGCGGCATGAACGCGCGACGCCTCGGCGACGCAGGGATGACGCTCGTCGAGCTGGTGCTGACGATCGTTCTTCTCGGCATCGTGATCGGGGCGATCGGGGTGTCCATGAGCGTGTTCTCACGGACGAACGTGAGCACGAGCGCACGCCTGACGACGAGCGACGACGAGGCGCGACTCGACACGTGGCTGTCGTCCGACGTCCAGAGCATCGACATCGGTGCACCGATCTCGACCGCGCCGAACGATGCCGGAGCCTGCGCAGCGCCGATGGCAGGGACCAACTTGCTGCTCGTCACACTTCACGCCAGTGCGGAGGGACCGCAGCTGGTCTCCTACCGACTCCTCGGCAGCGCGGAGCCCTACCACCTCGTGCGCACGATCTGTGCCCTGCCCGGCGGCGCCGCGACCACCGTGACACTCGCCCGCAACATCGCCGAACCCGCGGACGTCGCGGTCCGCCTCCTGCCCATCGCGTCCAGCCCTCCCCGATTCGTGGAGTTCGACGTCACGAGCACGCACGAGGGCAACGACTCGCACATCGTCGTCAGCGCGGCACTGCGAGTCACGGCGCCGCCCAGCACGCTGCCGGCGACCACGACCCCACCCCCGACCAGCAGTACCACCACCAGCACGACGTCAACGACCACAACGACATCGACCACCACGACGTCAACGACGACGTCGACGCCGACCACCATCCCGAGCTGCGCCGCGACGAGCGTGACGCCGCTCGTTCTTGCCTCGAATGCGCAGAATCGCCTCTCGAACAACAGCTTCGCGGCGACCGTCAGCCCTCTCTGCAACGGCATCCAGCTCGAGCTCCACTTTGTCGAGAACGGCCGCAGGTTTGCGCTCTCGCCGAGCGCGCCGTCGCGCTCGACCGGCAACATCCCGGGATCGCAGCGCGGCGAGTTCCCGACAGGCACTTACACACTCCAGGTGCGTCGGGTCTCGAACCTTCAAGTGGTTGGGACCTTTACGGCGACGGTGAACCAATGAACGCGCGACGTTGCATTCGTGCGTCCGGCGACCGGGGCGCGGCATTGCCGCTGGTTCTCGGGTTCGTCCTGCTCGTCGGCACCATCACCGTCGCGCTACTCGCACAGTCGGCGACCAGCCTGCGGGCCTCACGGGTGTCGCGAGAGCACGACGCAAAGGTCTACGCCACGGGCTCGGCTCTCGATTGGGCAATCCAGCACCTCCGCGTCGACCCGACATTGTGCGCGGCGGGCGGATCGACGGCGACGCTCGACGCGTCAGTGCTCGAGGATCTCCCCGATGCGGATCCCGGGCGCTTCGAGATCGAGGTCTCTTGCACAGCAGCCGAGGGCGGATCAATCGGAGCCAGCGGCTGGTCGATCTTCACGACCCGCACGCAGGAGGATCCATCACCTCACGACTGGTCGATCAGCACACAGGGGTCGGCGAGCAGCGGTGGCAAGCGCGTCACCGGACCGATCTACAACGCCGGCGATGTCGACTTCCACGCCGACCTGATCGTGGCCGACGGCTTCTTCCGGCAACGGTCGACCGGCGGGCCATGTCCTCCGGCGCCGTCACGGTTGGTCGCGGAGCCGGCTCTCGATCCGTCCGCGTCGTACTCGTGCATTTCGGCGATCGCGACGCCTGCACCGGTTCGGTCTCTCGCTGAGCTCTCGGACGGCAACTTCGTCCTCAACCCGCCGTCGGTGCCCATCCAAGACTGCCGGGTGTTCTCGCCGGGGCGCTATACGGTCGCCCCTGACATCCAGAGCGGGACCACCTACTTCCGACCGGGTGTGTACCTGCTCGACGACGTGTCGCTGCTGGTCGACAACCAGACTGTTGTAGCCGGGACCGATCCTGACGGCCCCATTCCCGAGCCCATCCAAGACGCATGCCCCGACGCGGTCACGACGCGCAACGGGGTCACGTTCTTGCTCTCCGGCAGCAGCGCGGTGGATCTCGACCGCGGGTACCTCGAGATCAACGGCTACTACCCGAACGGCCCCGATGGACGCGGAACGGTCGGTGTCATGCAGATCGATGACGCCACCGCCGCCGCGTGGGGCGTGACGGTCAGCGGTCCGACCGACGAGCCGGCGGTGCGGACAGGTAATGGCTCGGGCAAGCAGCTGATCATCGACGGCAACGTGTACCTGACGCGCTCGGGTGTCGAGCTGCAGGGAACTGGCAACGCCAACACGATCGAGCTGAGGGGCGGGGTGGTCGCTCGCTATGTCGACCTCCAGGCGAGCAACAGCATCGGATCCCTCTTCATCTCGACTACGGATGAAAGCTCGGCGCGAATCGTCGACCTCGCGGTGTCGGTGCGGCTCCTCAATCAGTCCGATGAGCCTATTGGGAAGCCGATCAACGGCGTGGCAACCATTTTCATTCAGAACGATCCCGAGCGAAGCGCATCGGTTTCTTCATGGCGAATCGATGAGGACACGACCTCATGACATCCATCAACCCAATCTGGAGGGGCTGAATCGATGAACTGGCTTCAGAAGTACCGCGAGCGACGCGCGCGAGGTGAGAAGGGTTTCACCTTGATCGAGTTGCTGCTTGTGATCGTGATCCTCGGCGTCCTCGCCGCAGTCGTCGTGATCTCGGTTCGCGGCGTGAACGACCGTGGAGAGGAGTCCGCCTGCAACGCAACGCAGACCGCCGTCAAGACGGCCAACGAGGCGTTCTACGCGCAGAACGGCTCCTTCCCGGGAACCACCGACGCACTTCTGCCGAATTTCCTCGCGGAAGGGGCTGGCGCCGACGTCACCGGCAACACGGTGACCGGCAAGGGCTGGCAATTTAATTTTGACCCGGCGACCAGCACAGTATCCGGCGTAACGGGCTGCGACGGCTCCGGCGGCGGCGGCGGTGGGACGACCACAACGACGCCCGGCGGTGGGGGAACGACCACAACGACGCCCGGCGGTGGGGGAACGACCACTACCACGACCACCACGGCACCTCTCGTTTGCACGGTTACCAACATCACGGGAATCACTCAGACGCTTGAAAGCGACGGTGACCTGCCGTCGTTCACGATCAACGCAACGACGGCGAACTGCACCGGCACGTTGCTCGTTACCGTCGACGGCCCTGGTACGCAAAACAACATCAGCGTGAATCTCGGCTCTCCCGTGCCGTTTGGTCAGCGGGAGGACTGGGACGAGAATGGAACGTTCCCCGGGAGCATCTCCGGTGGAGGGCTGCCGGCACCTGTCTCGTTCGACTTCATCGTCCAGGACCCGCCGTGCACCGTTACGTCGGTGAGCCCGGGCAATGTCGACCGGGAATTCGTGAACAACTTCGGTTCCAGTAACGACTACTTCCGTCTGGACTCGTCGGACTTCCCGATCATCAGCGGAGATCGGGCCTTCGACATCGACACTCAGAACTGCGGCGGAGTCACGCTCACGCTCCACGTTGCCGGTCGGTCGCTATCGGTGACCGGAGGCGGCAGTGGTCGGGCGGCGGACATCACCGATTCGTTCCGAGGGAACAGCGCCAGCACGTCGTGGACGGCCTGCGGCTCGCAGACCATCACATTCACTCGATCTGGCGGCGCGGCTGTTCCGACCTCGGGCTCCGAGACGCTGAACGTCGACTGCAGCTGAATCACCCACTATCCCGCCAATCCAAAACCTGAACAACAAGGAGCAAGCAATGAGAGAAGCACTGCGTAAGAAGCGTGAAGAGGAAGGAGGTTTCACGCTGATCGAGCTGCTGCTCGTGATCGTGATCCTCGGCGTCCTCGCCGCCGTTGTTGTCATCTCGGTGCGTGGCATCGCCGATCGCGGTGAGACCGCGGCGTGTGGTGCGACCAAGACGGCCGTGCTGACCGCTAATGAGGCCTACTACGCCCAGAACGGCACGTTCGTGGCGAACACCGCGGCTCTTTCGCCCAACTACTTGAGCCCGGGCGCCGGCGTCACCATCGTGACGAACACCGTAACGGGCAAGGGCTGGAACTTCACGTTCACGCCGGCGACAAGCGTGTTCTCCGCCGAGAGCCCGCAGTGCTTGGCGTGATCCGCTGAGCGATACGAAGAGAAGGGCTGGCCCGCTACGGGTCAGCCCTTCTCTCGTTTTCCGGCCGTAACCCGGCCCTCCGCGTCTAAGTGGAGAGCGCGGGTCTCAATGGGTGGCGCTGATGGACGGGTCGGCGGCCAGACCGTGCGCGGCGCCGGTGTGAGATACGCGAGGACTTCGTTGCGCCACGAGCCAGCGTGCGGCCAAGGGCACGGATCTCGCCATCGTCATCACGCCGGCGCCCGGCGATGGCCGTGTCCAAAAGGACCATGGTGTCTCGCTAGCTCCCGGCGAGGTACACCTCGCGCTCCGACTCCTTCGCGAGCCACGCGCCGGGCAGCTCGTCGCGAGGGTCGCCGACACGTAGGTCCAGCAAGACGTGGACGGAGCCGTCGGTGCATCTTGACACCCCGCGGCGAAGGGCCCGGAACCCGTTGTCACTCCGGCGACTTTCGACTGTCGAATGTATCTGCGAAGAAGGGCCGGTCCCGTGGGGCCGGCCCTTGTTCGCGCTCGGTCTCGGATTTGCTCAGGCGATGCGGTGATGGCTGGGCGGATCGACCTCGCCGGGCACGAGCGCCTTCGCGAGCGCGTCGTCGTATTCGACGAGGCCCGCGGTCACCAGGAGGCTGAGCGACTGCTCGAGCGTCTGCATGCCGTCGCCCATGCCCATGGTGATGGCGTTGCGCAGCTGTCGGGTCTTTCCCTCGCGGATCAGGTTCCGGACACCCTGATTCGCGATGAGCACCTCCCAAGCGGCGACCATGCCACCGCCGACTCGCGGCAGCAGACGCTGCGCGACGACGCCGGTGATGCAACTGGCGAGCTGGAGGCGGATCTGTGCTTGGCGTTCGCCGGGGAACACGTCCACGATGCGGTCGAGTGCCTGTGATGCGTCGTTGGTGTGCAGGGTCGAGAAGACGAGGTGGCCGGTCTCGGCCAGCGTCAGCGTGATGGCGATGCTCTCGGGGTCGCGCATCTCGCCGACGAGCACGACGTCGGGGTCCTCTCGGAGGGCCGATCGGAGGGCTCTTTCGAACGAGTGCGTGTCGGCGCCCACTTCACGTTGGCTCACTACCGCTGTGGAATGCTCGTGCACGTACTCGATGGGATCTTCGATGGTGACGATGTGACAGGGACGGTTGTGGTTGATCCACTCGATCAGCGCCGCAAGGCTGGTCGACTTTCCGGATCCGGTGGGCCCAGTGAACAACACAAGGCCCTGATGAAGGCGAGCAAGATCACGGACGCTGGGCGGCAAGCGGAGCTCGTCGAACGACGGGATCGTGTCTGGGATCAGCCGAAGGGCGATGGCCGGTGCGCCGCGCTGGTGGTAGGCGTTGCCACGGACCCGCGCGACGGTTGCCCACGAGAGCGCGAAGTCGGTTTCGAGGTCGTCGGCGAACTCCCGCTTCTGTACCGGCGTGAGAATCCGTTCGAGGAAACGGCTCAGCGTGTCCTCGTCGAGTGGCGCCGCACCGTCGATGCGCTGAAGGCTGCCGTCGACCCGGATCAGTGGCGGCGATCCTGTCGTCAGCAGAACGTCGCTACCTCGAGCCGCCCACGCGGCACGGACGTACGGGTCGAGCTCGGTCGTGGCGAGATCCATGGGGGCGAGGGTACAACGGCCCTGGTCAACGGGCCTGAGGCGGAAGGATGATCGTCGTCGGCGCGGCCGTGCTCGGGTTGTTGATCGGATCGTTCTTGAACGTGGTGATCTACCGCGTGCCGGCGGGTGAGTCCGTCGTGCAGCCGCCTTCGCACTGCCCGGTCTGCGAGACGCAGCTGGCGTGGCACGACAACATCCCGGTGGTCTCGTGGGTGGCGCTCGGCGCGAAGTGCCGCGGGTGCAAGACGCCGATCAGTGCCCGCTATCCGCTCGTCGAGGCGGGATGCGCGCTCTTGTTCGCGTTGGTGGCCGCGCGCATCGGGTCGGAGCCCGAGTTGGCGGCGTTCCTCGTCGCGACGGCGGCGATGCTGGCGCTGGCGTTCATCGACATCGACACCAAGCGGCTGCCGGACGTGATCGTGCTGCCCACCACGCTGGCGACGGCGGTGCTGCTCGCGATCGCGGCGGCCGTCGACGACCAGTGGAGCGACTTCGGCCGCGCGCTCATCGGTGCGGCGATCGGGTTCGGCGCGCTGTTCCTCGTGCACTTCGTCCGCCCCGACGGGCTCGGCTTCGGCGACGTGAAGCTTGCGCTGCTCTGCGGTCTGCTGCTCGGCTGGTTCGGCCTCGCGGACGTCGCACTCGGGCTGTACGGCGGCTTCTTGCTCGGCGCCATCATCGGCGTGGCGCTCATCGCCGCCGGGCGCGGCCGTTTCGGGCGCGCGATCCCGTTCGGTCCGTTTCTCGTCGCGGGCACGCTGCTGATGGTGCTCGCGGGAGCGCCACTCGCGGACGCGGCGCGCGACATCTTCGCCTGACGTCAGTTCGCTGGGGGAAGGAGTTCGCTGAGACGCCGAGCGACGTGATCGCAGTCCGACGTTGATAGCGGTCCTGACTGCGCGATCAACTCGCAGAGCTTCTTGGCCCACATGATCCGCACGTCGTTCAGTTCGATGATCCGGGCGAAGATCGGCCATTCCGAGTCGGTGAAGCACAGAACAGCATGCACTGGGACCGCTTGGCGCCCGAATGGCTCGAGCGCAGCGTGAACTGCGTCGACCTGACGCACCATGTTGGCGACGAGGTGCGTCTTGTCTCGGCCCGCCACGAACAGGCGGCGATCGATCTTGCGCCAGCCACCGACGTCGCGGCATTCGACCTTGCCGCGGTAATTCTTTGCGTCGATGACCCAGACACCGGATGCGGCGATCACCACGTGGTCGATGTCCGCGCGGCTCCTCGGGATTCGGCGACTATGCAGCGAGATCGCTCGATCCTTCAGCTCCTTGTCGAGCCGCGCCGCCAGCTTCCGTTCACCCTCAGCACCTCGCATCCAGGCGTCAGTGGATTGCGGCTCGGTCGTCAGAGCCTTGGCGATCGGCGCGAACCGACCCCATTTCGCCTCGAGCCGTTCGGCACGTCTGCGTCGCCGTCGGTCGTACTCGTGCTGCGGTGAGGCGCCGGCTGTGCCGCGGTCGAGGCTGACTGGTGGTTCGTCTTCGGGAGTCCGATTGCCGTCGACGCACGGGACACAAGTGATCGACTTCGCCGCGCTGTCGTAGTGCGCCTTCATGCCACGGGCCAGCGGTTGCGCGCACGAGGTGCATTCGCCGTCGTAGCGCAACGCGATGACCCGGGAACCCACGGCGGCAACCGTGGACCAACAGACGCGAGTTGGCAAGTTTCGATCCGCGCATGCTCGTCGGCGAACCACTCGCGGACGCGGCGCGCGAGCTGTTTTCCTGACGCGGTCAGGCTGCGGCTTCGCCGGGGGGCCAGAGGGTGTCGCGTAGGCCGGGTGGGTGGGTGGTGCGTACGGTGCCGTCGGGGGCGGTGATGTGCAGGGTGCCGTCGGGCTCGAGCACGACGGTCCAGCCGTCTTCTTTGTGCAGGAAGTGGTGGTGCTTCGCGCACAGGAGCACCAGGTTCGAGATGACGGTGTCGCCGCCCTTCTCGAACGGGATGACGTGGTGTGCTTCGCAGAACTTCATGTCGCGATTGCACTCGCCGAACCGGCAGCACTGGTCGCGGGTGGCGACGGCTCGCCACAGCGCGATGGGCACGGTCGAGATGCTGTGGCCGTAGTCGAGGATGTGGCTGTCGGAGGTCATCATGCGGCTGACGGCGCTGTCGCACAGCCACGTCTGCAGCTTCGAGCGTGACACCGGGGTGCCGCCGAGTGTCTGACCGGCGGGTGCGCCGTCGTCGTCGGCTTTGACGAGGATGGTGAGCTGCGGGCGGTTGCGGCGGGCGCCTGCCTTCTGGTTGTGGTTGTTGAAGAAGCGGGCGAGCTCGACGAGGGCTTCGGCGTTGCGCTGCGACAGCGGTGTTTCGTGGTCGTCGGTCATGGCGTGGGCGAGGGCCTGTTCGAGCTCGATGGCGTTGTCGGTGGACAGGTGCCCTTTGATGACGCGGCGGCCGTCGAGCGTCTCGGACACGTGGAGGGTGTCGGTGGGTTCGTCCGGGTCGGGCTTGGGGTCGGCGTCGTTCGCGGCTTCCAGCCACTTCTGCATCACGGTGGTGGTGTCGTGCACCGACAGCGAGGTGAACGCGGCGACCATGGATGCTTCGACGGCGGCGAACTTCTCGCTGTGGCGGGTGGGGACGTTGGCGCAGATCGCGCGGACTTGGCCGGTGCCGAGGCCGCCGTCTCGCCATGCCTGGGCGGTGTGAGGCAGCGCGCGGAGCTTGCGTGCGGTGGAGGTGGTGCGACCGGCGTCGGTGTCGGACTGCCGGCAGTGCTCGCGGAGCCACGACTTCATCGTTGCGGCGCCGTCGGCGGTGTATTGCTCGTCGGCGTCGAACGAACCGACGGCCGAGGTCGCCCACGCTTCCATGCGACCGAGGATCGCGAACACGTCGATGAGGTCTTGGCGCGTGGCGCCGTGGGGTTCGCCGACCTTGTCGAACTCCTCGAGCACCCGCCCCCACGACATGCCCAAATCGTACAGACGTTCGACTCGCGATCCAACCGAATCGTCAATGTTTTCAAGGGTTTTCGCGCGCTTGCGTCGCACTCGGCGGCACCCGCCTCAACCGTCGTCGAGCTCCTTCTGGAACACGTCGTAGTAGGCCTCGTAGATCAGGTCGGACTCGCGCGCGCGGTGGTGGCGGAGCGCGCCGAGCAACCAGCTGAGGCGTTGCCGGGTGTCCGACACGTCGGGCTCGGCGTCGTCGTCGTCCTCGTCGGTGTCCAGCTGCTCGCGCAACGCGGTGATCGCATCGCGCAGCCGGGCGAACTCCGCCCGCAGCCCGCGCACGCGGTTTCGCAGTCTCGGCTGCGAGAAGGCGATCTGGGACAGCAGGCTGTCGGGCTGCGACGAGCTCGCGGCTTCGTCCGTGGTGACATCCTCGAGGGCACCGAGCGCGGCGCGCACCTCTTGTTGCCACCAGTCCGCACGTCCGTACGCGCCACGCGAGAGCGCCGCCTCGAGGACGTGCATCGCCTCGAGGGTGCGATCACGATCCTCGTTGCGAGCCTGAAGGCCGGCGCGCTGCTCGGCGCTGAGCCCTTCCGGTTCCGGCGGTGTCGTCATCGTCCACCTCGCGTTCTCCACGTGGCGCGCCTGGCGCGCTCGGCGACCGGGATCTGCACGGCCGTCACGCGGTCGCGGCAGTTCGCTTCGATGCGGTCGGCGTCGAGCGGCATGGCGGCGGGGCGGGCAGGCGTCCCGATCACCTGCTGCGGGAGGCGATCGAGATCACGGAACGGAACGGCGCAAATCGACATCGCCGTGCTCCTTGCACTCGTGGTCCACCGAGACGTGGTTCATCATCTACCCCCTGCGAATCGCAGAAAACTCGCAACGATCTGGCGCGGTCGGTGTTGTCCCGGCGATGCTTGGCCTGTACAACAGTTGGCATGGCGCGCAGTTCGGAAGCGGCGAAGGACCTCGGCAACATCACCGATGCCGTCCTCCTCGCGTCTCGAGCGCTCGTCGCCGTCGCGGCTCGCTCACTGGCCGGCGTCGAGCACGACGTCACGCTGCCCCAGTTCCGTGCACTGGTGATCTTGTCCACCCGCGGCTCGCTGAACTCGGGGGAGCTGGCCGAGCAGCTCGGCGTCCATGCCTCGACGGTCACTCGGCTGTGTGACCGCCTCCTGTCGAAGGGCCTCATCACCCGGGCGTCGCATCCCGACAGTCGGCGCGAGGTGATGATCGCGATCACGGTGGACGGCCGGCGCATCGTCGATCAGGTCACCGCGGGCCGGCGACGCGAGATCGGCAAGATCGTGGCGCGCGTCCCGAAGACGCTGCGGCCCGCGATGGTCGACGCGCTGCAGGCCTTCGCCGATGCCGCCGGTGAGGTGCCGGAGCAGTCGTGGTCGCAGGGATGGGGCGAGCTTTGATGACGATGCGCCATCGCTGGGATCGTCGGCGCGTCGAGATCCGCGAACTGGCGACACGTTCGCGCCAGGTGCTGCTCTTCGCCGCGATCGTCGGGGTGACGACCGGGTTCCTCGTGGCAGGGTTCGAGTCGATCGTGGTCGAGGTCGTCCTCGATCGGGTGCTGGAGCTTCCGCTTTGGGCACTGGCGATCGCGCCCGGTGTGGGTCTCGTCGTCGCTTCACTCGCGTTGCGGTGGATCGGAGGCCGCGGCACGGGCCCCGGCACCGCCGACGAGTACATCAAGACCTTCCACCAACCCTCGCACGCGCTCACGATTCGCGCCGCCGTCGCTCGCATCACGGCGGCGATCGCGACGCTGGGCAGCGGCGGGGCAATGGGCCTCGAAGGCCCGTCGGTCTACTTGGGCTCGACGGTCGGCGTGCAGATCCACGAACGGATGCCGCGATCGCTGCGCGGTGAACGTCGCACGCTGCTCGTGGCCGGCGCCGCGGCGGGTGTCGCGGCGATCTTCAAGGCACCGGCGACCGGTGCCGTCTTCGCGCTCGAGGTGCCGTTCCAGGACGACCTCGCGCGCAAGGCGCTGCTGCCGGCGCTCATCGGCTCGGCGACCGGCTATCTGGCGTTCGCGTCCGTCCACGGGACGGAGCCACTGCTCCCGCTCGAAGGCAACTTCGGCTTCGACGGCCGAGACATCGCCGGAGCGCTCGTGCTCGGCATCGTTGCCGGGATCGCGGCGCGCTGGTTCGCGCGCGGGCTCCGGGAGGCGAAGCACTTCGCCGCGGTCGTGCGGCCGTCGGTGCGGATCGCGGCGAGCAGCGCGGCACTCGCGCTCCTCTTCGTGGCGACGCGCGTCGTCGCGGGCGAGAACCTGACCGTCGCGACGGGCTACGACGTCGTCGTGTGGGCCCTCGACCCCAGCCACAGCATCCCCGTGCTCCTCGCGGTGCTCTTCCTGCGGTCGGCCGCGACGGTGTGTGCGGTCGGGGGTGGTGGCGTCGGCGGCATCTTCATCCCCTTGGTCGTTGCCGGCGCGATCACCGGAAGCATCGTCGGCGCGGCGGTCAACGAACTGGACGCGCAGCTCTTCGTCGTCATCGGCATCGCGGCGTTCCTCGGCGCGGGCTACCGGGTGCCGCTCGCTTCGGTGATGTTCATCGCCGAAACCACCGGGCAGGCGAGCGTCGTCGTGCCCGGGCTCATCGCCGCCGTCGCGGCCGAGCTCATGATGGGCGCGTCCTCGGTGACGACCCTCCAGCGGGGCAGCCGAGCCTGACCGAGCGGGTCTAGCTGGGCAGCGCCGAGCGGTCGAAGGACAGCTCGTACGCCGCAGCGCCGCGCACGTGGTCGAGCATCGCAGCGTGCGTCATCGTGCCGGTGTGGAGCGTGAGCTGCACGCCGAGCCCGTCCATGAGGCAGGCCAGGCGCCACGCCGAGGCGGCCGGGTCGGCACAGGTGAGCTCGCCGCCGTCGACGCCGTCACGGATGACGGTCTCGAGCACGCTCGCCCACGCGGTGTCGAGCTCCTCGGAGATCTCGCGCAGCCGAGGGCTGCGCAGGGCATCACCCCACGCGTCGATCCACAGCACCCAGCTCTGGTCGCGCTCCTCGCTCGGCAGGTACTCCTGCAGCACACGATCGAGCCGCTCGATCGCATCGCCGCCGTAGCCGGCCACCGACTCCTCGAGGCGCCGGATGTCGGCCGCCGCGGTGTCGCGCAGCGTCTCGGCGAGCAGCTCGTCCTTCGAGGCGAAGTGGTAGTGGATCAGCCCCGTGCTCACCCCCAGCTCGGCGGCCACGTCGGCGATCCGCGTGTGGCCGAACCCGCGCTCGAGCACGACGCGACGCGTGGCCTCGAGGATCTCGGCACGACGCTGCTCGACCGTGAGCGCCCGGCGTCCGGTCTGCGACCCGGCGTGCTGATGTGCGGGCAAGCTGGGCTGGGGTGCGGCGGGCACGGTTCCGCACTGTACCGGCTGGGGCCGCGGATCCTGGGCTCGGCGGAGCGCGTCGCTCGGGGGGAGCGGAGGAGACGAGCCGGTAGCGTTCGCCGCCTCACCAGTGGCGCGGCAGGACGGTCCGCGACGACATCCTCCGGGAGGAACGTGGCCACCAAGCGGCTCACCGAGTTCAGCCACGGCGCCGGATGCGCGTGCAAGCTGGATCCCGCCCACCTCACCAGCGTCGTCAAGGCGCTCGCGCCCAGCGGTCGGTCGGAGCTGCTCGTCGGCCCGGAGACCGGCGACGACGCGGCCGTGTGGCAACTCGACGACGGCCGTGCGCTCGTGGTGACCGCCGACTTCCTCACGCCGGTCGTCGACGACCCCTACGACTGGGGACGCGTCGCGGCAACCAACGCGGTCTCCGACGTCTACGCGATGGGCGGCCGTCCGCTGCTCGCCCTCAACCTGGTGTGCTGGAACGACGAGGATCTCGAACCCGAGATGCTGGCGGCGGTGCTCGACGGCGCGCAGGCGGTCGCCTCCGCCGCGGGGTTCGTCATCGCCGGTGGACACACCGTCACCGACCCCGAGCCGAAGTACGGGCTCGCCGTGGTGGGTGAGGTCTCGCCCGACCGCGTGCTCACGAACGCCGGCCTCCGGCCCGGCGACGCGCTCGTGCTGTCCAAGCCCCTCGGCATCGGCGTCGTCACCACCGCCATCAAGCGCGGCGGCGCGCCCGACGAGGTGATCGCCGCGGCGGTTGCGTCGATGACGCGTCTGAACGCGGCGGCGGCGGAGGTCGCCGTGGCGAGCGGCGCGATGGGCGCCACCGACGTCACGGGCTTCGGGCTGCTCGGGCACCTCGGGCGCATGGCCCTCGAGTCCGAGGTCGACGTGCACATCGAGTCGGCCTGCGTCCCGGTGCTCGACGGCGTGCGTGATCTGGCCGCCGCGGGGTTCGTCCCCGGCGGGTCCGCCCGCAACCTCCGCTGGGTGGAGGACCGCCTCGACCGCGGCGACGTCGACGACATCACCGTCACCCTCCTCGGCGACGCCCAGACCTCCGGCGGGCTGGTGTTCGGTGTCGATCCGGCCCGTGTCGCCGGCGCGGTCGCGCAGCTGCGCGACTCCGGCCACGACGCGGCGGTCATCGGCGAGGTCGTCGCCGCGGGCACCGGCCGCATCCAGCTCGGCTGAGCGCCGGGACGCGCCGCCCGGGCGAATGGTGCGACGGCCGTCGCGAGGCCATCATTGCGCCGCCACAGACGGCGAACTGACAGGGGAGGGGACCCGTGATCCTCGAAGGCAAGACCATCATCGTGTCCGGGGTGGGTCCGGGGCTCGGTCTCGAGATCGCCCGCATCGCGTTGCGCGACGGCGCCAACGTCGTGCTCGGCGCGCGGAACGAGGAGAAGCTGCAGAAGCTCGCCGCGGAGATCGACCCCAGCGGCAAGCGCGTCGCCTACCGCCGCACCGACATCACCGACGTCGGGCAGTGCGAGGCGCTCGTCGCCACCGCGGAGGACACGTTCGGCGGCGTCGACGGCCTCGCGCAGGTCGCGGCGCTCGACGCGATCATGGGCGGCATCAAGGAGACGCCGGTCGAGGACTGGCACGCGTCGTTCGGCACGAACGTGCTCGGGCCGGTCAACCTCGTGCGGGCGCTGGCGCCCAAGTTCCAGACGCGCGGTGGCGGATCCGTCGTGCTCATCGGCAGCCAGTCGATGTACCTGCCGCAGATCCCGCAGATCGCCTACGCGTCCGCGAAGGGCGCGCTCATGTCGGCGATGTACTACATGGCGAAGGAGCTCGGCCCGGACCGCATCCGCGTGAACACCGTGGTGCCGACGTGGATGTGGGGCCCGCCCGTGCAGGGCTACGTCTCGTACACCGCGCAGCAGCAGGGTGTCTCCGAGGACGACGTCATCGCCGGCATCACCGGCAACATGCCGCTCGGCGAGATCCCCGCCGACGAGGACGTGGCCGAGACCGTCGCGTTCTTCCTCTCCGACCGCGCCCGCATGATCACCGGCCAGAGCATCTTCGTGAACGCCGGCGAGCTCATGCGCTGACAGTCGCGTTCCGGTGCGCGATCGGGTTGCGCGAGCAGCGCGATCGCGCACCAGAAGCTGGTGGTCGCGCGGTGTCGAGAACGCGAAGCAACCGGCACCCCCAGGGAGTCCAAACCCGGGTGCCGGCTGCTTCGGTACTGGCGCTCTGCTTGCTTGGAGCGGACCTCGTTCCTCGGCCCGCTCGGTTGTTGTTGCGTACCCCGAGGACCCGTTCTCCGGCGCCACCGCAGTGGCGCCGGAGAGGGTGCCCTCAGGGAAGGGAACTCAGGCCTCGACCTTGCGGCGGCGGCTGAAGGCGATCATCGCGGCGCCGGCGGCGAGCAGTGCTGCACCGATGCCGGTGTTGCGGGTGGTCTCGCTGCCGGTGAAGGCGAGCTCGGGCTCCGCGGTCTCGGTCTGGGCGAGCACCTCGACCGGCGCGGCGGCGGGCGCCAGGCAGTCCGGCTTGATCAGCTGCGCCACGACCTGCTTCTCGTTCGCCCAGGCCTCGACGTAGGTGCTCTCGTCCTCGGTGAGCGGGATGTCCTTGGTGACCGTGGCACCGGGAGCGACGTTCACCGTCGTCCAGACATCACCGATGCCGTAGTCGACATCGCCGGGGGCATCGCCCGTGTTCGACATCGTCAACGTCGCGCTGTCGCAATCGCTCGTGAGCGCGGCGGCCGTCTTCGCCGTCGGCGTGACGGTGGTCGGCGGCGTGACGGTGGTCGGGGGCTCCTCGACCTCGATCGGCGTGCTGGTCACGCAGATCGACTTGGGGAGGAAGCGGTTCTGCAGCTCGTTGGTCCACATGAACGTGCTGGCGTGAGCGAGCACGACCTTGTTCGCGTCCTTCGCGATCTCGACCGAACCGAGGTCGGTGACGGCCCAGGCGTAGGGGTTGTCGTCGGGCAGGTCCTGTGTGTGGAAGGGGGTCGAACCGAGGAACTCGTCGTCGTTGTAGAACTCGACGCGGAGCTTCTCCCAGTACTCGACGAGCGGCTCTTCGTCCTCGGACTCCTCGGACTCGAGCGAGGCGAGCTGCAGGTCGACCTCCGGCTGCTGCTCCCTGATCTCACGGGCATCCCAGGTGATCGCCTCGGGGACGCTCACCAGGCCGGCCGGCACGTTCATCGGCAGCACGAGGTACGGGTTGCTCGACGAGAGCGCCACGGCGTTCGGGTCGCCGGTCCACTGCCACCACTGCTGGCCGTCGGCGCAGGCGCCGGGGAGCGGGGGGTAGCTCTCGGGATCGGCGCTGGAGCCGGTGTAGCCGTCCCCGGCGTTGGCGCCGGCGGCGGTGGGGAGGAGGAAGGGGATCGACGCGAGGGCGGCGGCGACGCCGACCACGCGGGTGCGGTTGCTGGTCACTGGTTTGCTCCTGAGGGTTCCACCGGAGGCGCTCGCACGACCCCGGACGGGTGCGTTGCGGGGCCGGTTTCGCCTGACTCCCCGCCAGCCCAGCGACCAGGTCAGCTGGCGGATCTCCGTCTCCCCGGAGCAAGCCTCCGAAGAGGACCACTCCTTGTGAGCACCAAGCTACGGAGGGTGGTCGAAAGGCCGCCTGAGTCACACGGCCCGTTCCGGGTCACGGGGATTACAGTCCGGGCGGACCAGGAACGTGTTCTCGTTCCACGACGCGCGCAGGGGGAACCTCGGATGGCCATGCCCACCGACATCGGGATCATCGACCTCGGGATCGGCTTCCCCTTCCAGAGCGTCGAGGAGAAGAAGGCGACCTACGACTTCTTCCGGGCGAACCTGAAGGACGCCGAGAGCGTCAAGGAGATGGAGTTCCCGGCGCAGTACATGTTCAAGGGCGTGCCCGACGTCGTGGAGCCCGACGTGGATCCCGTGCAGTGGATCGTCGACAAGATGGACGCGTTCGGCATCGAGCGCGCGAAGACGGGCATGTCGCCGACGGCGATCCGCGCGAAGAAGGAGCACCCCGGGCGCTTCTACCTCTCGATGTCGGTCAACCCGAACGAGGGCGTCGAAGCGCTCCGCAAGATGGAGAAGGCGAAGGAGGAGCACGACATCGTGTCGGTGTCGCTCTTCCCGTCGGGACAGGTGCCGCAGGTCGCGCTCGACGACAAGAAGGTGTACCCCATCTACATGAAGTGCGTGGAGCTCGATCTGCCGATCTGCGTCAACGGCGGCATCGTCGGGCCGCGCATGCCGAGCTGGCCGCAGTACGTGTCGCGCTTCGACGAGGTCTGCTACGACTTCCCCGAGCTCACGATCGTGATCATGCACGGCGCGGAGCCGTGGGCCGATCTCGCCGTGAAGCTGATGTTGAAGTGGCCGGGGCTGCACTACATGACGAGCGCGTTCGCGCCGAAGCACTACCCGAAGGACATCATCGCCTACGCGAACTCGCGCGGCGCCGACAAGATCATGTACTGCGGCTACTTCCCCGCAGGCCTCACGCTCGAGCGCCAGTTCAGCGACATGCCCAACGTCCCGTTCAAGGATCACGTGTGGCCGAAGTTCCTGCGCGAGAACGCGCTGCGCGTCTTCAAGCTCGATTCGCCTGATCGTCGTTGAGCGAACGCGTGCGGTTCGTCGCGCAGCTCAGCGGTGCCGCGGACGGCGGCGCGTGGCGCGACCTCTGCCGGCGCGTCGAGGGCCAGGGATACGCGGGCATCTCGCTCGCCGACCACTTCGGCGCGCAGTTCGCGCCGCTCGTCGCGCTGTCCGCCGCCGCCGGCGTGACCGAGCGCTGCACGCTCGGCATCAACGTGCTCGCGAACGACTTCCGCCACCCCGCGCTGCTCGCGAAGGAGCTCGCGACGCTCGACGTGCTTTCGGGCGGCCGAGTCGTCGCGGGCATCGGCGCCGGGTGGATGACCGCCGACTACACGCAGACGGGCCTCGCGCTCGACCGGCCGGGTGTGCGCATCGATCGCCTCGTCGAGAGCGTGCAGGTGCTGCGCGGCCTGTGGGCCGACGGTCCGTTCTCCTTCACCGGCGCGCACTACCGCATCGACGCGCTCGACGGGCAACCCAAACCGTGCGGGCGTCCGTCGATTCCCGTGCTCATCGGCGGCGGCGGACCGCGCATCCTCGGCGTGGCCGGACGCCACGCCGACATCGTCGGCATCGCGCTCGACAACCGCTCGGGCGTGATGGCCGAGGCGTCAGGGCGGAGCGCGACCGCCACCGCCACGCGCGAGAAGCTCGCCTGGATCCGCGACGCCGCGGCAGATCGCGCGCCCACGCCGACGATCAGCGTGCGCGTGCTGCTCGTCGCGGTCGGCGAGGATCGATGGGGTGCGGCTGCCACGCTCGGTCGGCCGTTCGGGCTCGATGCCGGCGAGGTGCTCGAGTCCCCGCACGCGCTGGTCGGCACGGTCGACGACATCGTCGACGACATCCGCCGGCGCCGCGACGAATACGGCTTCGATCACTACGTGGTGAGCCAAGCGGCGCTCGACGACCTCGCGCCTGTCGTCGAGGCGCTCGCGTGAGGGAGGTGGGTTGAGATGGAGTTGCGTCCGCTCGGGCGAACCGGCGTGCAGGTGAGCCACATCGCGTTGGGCGCGATGTCGTTCGGGGCGCTCGGCAACACCGACCACGACGACTGCGTGCGGCTCGTGCACCGTGCGCTCGATGCGGGCGTCAACCTCGTCGACACCGCGGACGTGTACTCGGCGGGGGAGTCCGAGGTGATCGTCGGCAAGGCGCTCGCGGGCCGGCGCGACGAGGTCGTGCTCTCCACCAAGTGCTTCTGGCCGATGGGGCAGGACCCGAACCGGCGCGGCGCGTCACGACGCTGGATCGTCCGCGCCTGCGAGGAGAGCCTGACCCGGCTGGGCACCGACTGGATCGACGTCTACTACCTGCACAAGCCCGACCTCTCGACCGACATCGAGGAGTCGCTCGCCGCGCTCGACACGCTGGTGCGCGACGGCAAGGTGCGGACGGTCGCGATGTCCACCTTCCCGGCCGACCTCATCGTCGAAGCGCAGTGGGCCGCGGCGCGCGGCCGTTTCGCCCGTCCCCGCGTCGAGCAGCCGCCGTACTCGATCTTCACGCGCGGCATCGAGCGCGATGTCCTGCCGGTCTGCGTTCGCCACGGCATGGGCGTGCTGGTGTGGGGTCCGCTCAACGGCGGCTGGCTCGGCGGCAGCTATCGCCGCGACCGCTCGCCGGAAGGCTCACGCTCGACCCGTTGGAAGGCACGATCGGGGCGCGGCTGGGACGACTCCAGGCCGCAGGTGCAGCGCAAGCTCGATCTCGTCGACGCGCTCGACGACGTCGCCGCGGCGGCGGGCCTGCCGCTGTCGCACCTCGCGATCGCGTTCAGCCACGCCCACCCCGGCGTCACGTCCACGATCATCGGGCCGCGCACCTCCGAGCAGCTCGACGACATGCTCGCCGCCGCCGAGGCCCGCCTCGACGCCGACACGCTCGACGCCATCGATGCGATCGTCGCGCCCGGCACCGACGTCGATCCGGATTGCGATCGCGGCTGGATCCCTCCGTGGATCAGCGACCCCCGGCTACGCCGCCGCTCATGACCACCAGCCCGTCCGCGCGCGTCCCGAACCCTGCCGTTCTCGGTCGCTGCACCGGGACGGAATCCCGGTGGATCGACCGAGAACGGGCGGGCTTACCCGCAGCCGAGGTCGACCGACACGGTGTCGTAGGTGGCGGTCGTGGCACGGGCGCGGTAACGCCGGGCCTGGGCGACCACCGCGCGCAGCGCGTGTTGCACCTCGCCGACGGGCGCGTCGCCGCGCAGCCCGGCGAGCGCGAAGTCGCAGCACTCGATGAGCCGCAGGCTCTCGTCGCGCAGCCGCCTGACGAGCGGCGAGACACGCGGCTCCGCTTCCGCGAGGTCGTGGTGCAACCCGCCATCGCCGTCACAGCTGACGTGGTGCACCACCCAGGCGGCGCGCAGCTCGCGCACGCGCTCGGCCGTCACCGCCCGCCATCGGGCGTCGGGGTCTCGCGCGTCGATCATCAGGTCGACTCGGTCGACCAGATCGGTCAGCGTCGCATCCATGTGACACCACCTCCGCAATGGCGGTCGGTGCCCGCGTCTGTCCAGACTAGCCGGGAGTTGTGACGAATGTCTCAGGGTGAGAGCCGGGAGCGCGTGCCGGTGCAGGACGCGGCGACGGTGATCCTCGTCGACGACCGGCCCGACCTCCAGGTGCTCTGCCTCCGCCGGCGCGCGGGCTCCGCGTTCGTCGGCGGGATGACCGTCTTCCCCGGCGGCGGCCTGGACCCTGAAGACGCCGACCCGCGCTACGCCGCGCGCGCCGGCGGACGCACCGCGGCCGACGCGGACGCCCGGCTCGCGCTCGAGGGCGGCGGTCTCGCGTACTGGGTCGCGGTCGCCCGCGAGACGTTCGAGGAAGTGGGTGTGCTGCTCGCCCGTCCGGTGGGGGGCGGCGCGCTGGCGCCGGGTGTGGCCCGGCACCGCCACGCCGTCGACGCCGGCGAACGCACCCTGCTCGAGGTGCTCGTCGAGGAGGATCTCGAGCTCGACCTCGCCGCCGTGCTCGACATCGGTCGGTGGATCACGCCGGTCGGACCACCGCGCCGCTACGACACGCGGTTCTTCGTGGCCCGCATGCCCGCGGACCAGGTCGCGGTCGCCGACGATGTCGAGGCCGTCCACTCCGAGTGGCGCACACCCGCCGACGCGCTGGCGGCCTGGGACGCCGGCGAGCTCGTGATGCTGCCGCCCACCGTGTGCGCGCTGCAGGTGCTCGCGCGTTTCCGCAACGCGGAGGACGTGATGGCCGCGGCGGCTGCCGCGACCGGGCCCGGCGATCTGGCACGGATCCTCGGTGCCGATCGCGGCCGGTTCCGGGTGATGCTGCCGGGCGACCCCGACTACGACCACGCCGACGCGCGCGACACGCTCGGATGGGTGTACACGTTGTGACCATGGATGGTCCTGTACTCGACCTCGAGGCACACGCCGCCGCCATCGAACGCGACGGCTACACCGTGCTCGAGCGCGTGATCGAGCCCGAGCTCGTCGCCGCGCTGCTCGACACCATCGACCGCGTGATGATCGACGCCGACATCGCGTTCGGCGAGAACCGCTTCCTCGGCGAACGCACGCGTCGCATCTTCAACCTCCTGGCGCGTGACCCGTTGTTCGCTCGCGTGCCGTTGCACCCATACGTCCTGCCCATCGTCGAGCGCGTCCTCGACGAGCAGTGCTTGTTGTCGTCGCTGACCGCGATCGAGATGCAGCCAGGGCAGCGCTCCCAGCCGCTGCACGCCGACGACGGCTCGATCGCACTGCCGCGACCGCACGTGCCGGTCGTCTGCGTCGCGATCTGGGCGCTCACCGACTTCACGTCCGACAACGGCGCCACGCGGGTCGTGCCCGGATCGCATCGCCTCGAGCGCCGACCCGGCAAGGGCGAGCAGGCGGACTGGATCGAGGCCACGATGCCCGCCGGCAGCGTGCTCGTGTACGACGGCGCGCTCTGGCACGGCGGTGGCGACAACGACACCGACGAGCGGCGCGTCGGCATCGTCGTCAATCACTGCGCGGGCTTCCTCCGCCAGGAGGAGAACCAGCTCCTCGCGGTGCCCCGCGAGATGGCCGCCGCCTTCCCGCGCCGGCTCCAGCAAATGCTCGGCTACGGCGTCTACAAGGGGCTCATGGGCCACGTCGACAAGCAGGACCCTGGCGTCTTCCTCGACCCCGACGTCGAGACCGACATGGTCTGGAAGCGAATGCGGTAGAGAGCGCTGGATCTCGCAATCGATCGGACCGCGCGCGTGTGAGCCGGGCCTCGCGCCGAGCGATGCGAGCGCCAGCGAGCGAGTCCTCGCGCCGTCGTCGCCTCCGGACCGAGCGCCAGCGAGGTCACCGGGCGACCCTGGCGGATCCGGCTCCGCCGGTCCGACAGCAAGAGTGAGCGTCGAGCGGAGCGAGCACGAATCGGTCTCGCCCGAACGGAGAGAGCGAAGCGCAGCGAGCGAACGAGTGAGGGCGAAACTAGCGTCCGGCGCCATGGACTCGAGCATCACGGCGGCATTCGATCTCACTGACCGCGTGGCGGTCATCACCGGGGCCGGTGGCGGCATCGGGCGCGAGGCGGCGCTCGTGTTCGCGGGAGCCGGCGCGCGCGTGGTGGTCGGCGACGTCTCGACGGACGGCTTGTTCGAGACGGTGCGCCTGGTCGAAGCGAACGGCGGCCGGGCGATCGCGGTGCCGACCGACGTGTCGAAGCGCGACCAGGTCGACGGCCTCGTCGCGACCGCTCGCCGCGAGTTCGGGTCGGTGGACGTCATGGCGAACGTCGCGGGCATCATCCGCAACAACCTCGTCGTCGACACCAGCGAGGACGAGCTCGACGCGGTGATCGCCGTCAACCTCAAGGGCGTCTACTTCGGGTGTGCGGCCGCGGCGGCGGTCATGGTCGAGCAGGGGTCCGGCTCGATCATCAACGTCGCATCCGCGGGCATGGACATCGCGGTGCCCGGGCTCTCGTCGTATGCGCTCTGCAAGGCTGCCGTCGCGATGCTCACGCGCACGCTCGCGACCGAGGTCGGTCCGCACGGCGTGCGCGTCAACAGCATCGCCCCGGGGTTCACCGACACGCCGATGACGCAGCGGTGGTGGAAGAGCCCGGAAGGCGCGATCGACGAGGCGAAGCGCGAGGAGCTGTGGTCGCTGCGGGGCGGGCAGTCGCCGCTGAACCGCATCGGCACCGCGCGTGATCAGGCGCTCGGGATGCTCTACCTCGCGTCCGACGCGGCGGCGTTCATGACCGGTCAGGTGCTCCGCATCAACGGTGGGGTACCGATGGTGTCCTGAACTCGAGCGAGCAGCCCGTCTCGACGATCTCGCCGAGCATCGTGAGGAAGCGCCGCATCGCGACGCACGTCGCCCAGTGGAGGGCACGCGAGCTCGCGGTCCACGCGTCGTCGACGTCCTTCAACACGTAGTCGCCGAGCAGGTGCATCTGTGTCGAGTCGTCGACCTTCGTGGCGACCTCGAGGTTGGCCTGGAGGTCGGGGCAGCCCGGCAGCGCGTCTTCCGCCATCCAGCTCAAGGGGATGATGCTCACGTCGCGCTCGTTGATGATGTCGCCGAGGTGCACGACCGGACCGACGAGGTCGTGGCGTGGCGGTGCCGCACGGCCGACCACGGTCCACGTCTCGCGATCCTCGGTCCATGCCGCGGTCACGAGCGCGCCGACCGTCGATGCGGCGATGCTCGAGAGCTCGGCGATGACGTACGGCGCCGGTCGGTCGACGATGACGAAGTCGTGTACGAACATGGGTGACACTCCCGCGGCGCTCCACCCGGCGCCCCTGCCCTCGTCTTCCCGCATCAGGGCCCGCGCACTCTCCGGACGCGGGGTGATCGATCGCGTTAGCGTTCGCCGCCGTGAAGCACCTCTTGCTCCTGGCCGCGCGCGGCGGTTCCGGCGACGACCTCGTCCACGCGGTGACCGACGAAGCGAAGCGCGCGTCGGCAACTGCGGGCGTCAGCGCGGTCGCGATGCGACAGGTCGCCGATGATCCCTTCGGGGCCGCGGTGCCGGGGATGCGTGCGTTCGACGCCACCATCGAGCTGCGCGGCGACGACGACTCGGTCATCCGCGGGGCCCTCGGCGGGCTCGAGGACCGGCTCGGCGCCGTGATCCACGCCGACCTCTCGGCCGTGCTCGCCGGCGTCGACAACGTCGAGATCGCGTGCGAGCCGACCCCGGTTCGATACCAATACGTGATGCGCCGCAAGATCGGCACCACGCACGAGCAGTACCTGGACCACTACGTCAACCGGCATGCGCGCTTCGGCCACATCACCCCGGGCATCGAGGGCTACACGCAGTTCCGCGTCGACGCGTCGCTCAGCGCGGCCGCGGCCGCCGCGGCCGGCTTCGGTGTCTGGCGCGCCGACAGCGTGTCCGAGCTCCACCTCGCGTCCGTCGCGACGTTCCTCGAAGGCCTCGCCACGTCGAACCCCGGCGACGACGCGGGTGAGGACGAGGAGCGGTTCGTCGATCGCGGCAACTCCGTGATGTTCACGTCCGCCGTGCTCTGGCGCTCGTGATCGCGGACGACGGGCGCACCTCGCCGGCGGACCCGCACGACCGATAGCGAAGAGATAGGAACCGCCGTGCCCGTCGATCCATCGTTCACGCCCATCCTCGAGGCGATCGCGTCGATGCCACCGCCACCGCCGGGCAGCGACCCGGTTGCCGCCGCCCGCGCCGGCACGGGCGCGATGTTCGTGCACCCCTCGCCGCCCGACGTGCTGGTCGAGGACCGCACGATCGCCGGCCCGGCGGGTCAGCCCGACGTCCCGGTGCGCATCTACACGCCGCGCGATCTCTCGGCACCGGCAGGCGTGCTCGTCTTCTTCCACGGCGGCGGCTTCCTCGCCGGCAGCATCGACTCGCACGACGGCACCGTGCGCGAGCTAGCGGTCGGTGCCCGTTGCGTCGCCGTCTCGGTCGAGTACCGCCTGGCGCCCGAGCACCCGTACCCCGCGGCGCTCGACGACTGCCTCGCCGCACTGCGATGGACGGTCGACCACGCTGGCGAGATCGGTGGTGATCCGCAGCGGATCGCGATCGGCGGCGACAGCGCGGGCGGCAACCTCGCGGCCGCCGTCGCGCTGCGCAACCGTGACGAGGGCGGCCCGAGCCCGGTCTTCCAACTGCTCGTCTACCCGGTCACCGACGTCGCGTGCGCCACGCCGTCGATGACCACCAACGCCACGGGCTACATGCTGTCGGCCGACTCGATGCGGTGGATGTGGGCGACCTACCTCGGCGCGGCAGCGTCGAGCGCCGCGTCCGACCCCTACGCCTCACCGGCGGCGGCCGCCGATCTCGCCGGGCTCCCGCCCGCGCTCGTGATCACCGCCGAGTTCGATCCACTGCGCGACGAGGGCGAGGCGTACGCGAAGAAGCTCAAGGAGGCCGGCGTGCCGGTCGAGGTGAAGCGCTACGACGGCGTCATCCACGGCTTCTTCAGCATGGGTGACGTGCTCGCCAAGGGAAAGATCGCGATGCAGTACGGCACCGACGCCCTGCGCCGCGCCTTCGTCACGCGCTGATGCTCACTCTCGCGACACGAGGAGCGTGACTCCAGACGCGCTGCGCAGCCGTCGGTACGCCGTGCTCCACGCGAGCCGCAGGCGAGCGCCGAGCGCAGCGCGCGCGGGGAGTGAGGTGCGGGGTGGCGGCGCTTGCCGCCACCCACTTGACTTCTCGCTCGCGCTCGAAGTGCCGCGCGGCTCTGCCGCGTGGAGCGAGGGGCGCGTGGCCCCTCGTTGAATGGAATGTTCGTCCCAGCGCTCGAGGACCTGACGATCGCCGGCATCGCGCACGCGGTGCTCGGCGTCACGCTCGGACTTCACGTCCTGCTCAACAAGCACCGTCCGGTGTCGGCGGTGCTGTGGCTCGCGGTGCTCTGGACCTTCCCGTTCGTCGGCGCGCTGGTCTACCTGTGCTTCGGCATCGATCAGGTCGAGCGCGGGGCCGAGGCGCGTGCCGCCTGCCGCGCGATCCAGCGCGAGCTCGGCGTGCCGCGCGATCAGGACCCCGCGTCCGTGCTGCAGCCGCGCACGCCGCTACCGCCCGGGCGCGGCGTCGAGATCCTCGAGGTCACGAACAGCGGCCGGCGCGACGTCGCGCGCATGGGCGGCAACCGGGTCGAGCTGCTGGTCGACGGCGACGAGTTCTACCCGGCGCTCGAGCGCGCGGTCGCCGCGGCGCGCGACTCGATCCACCTGCAGTCGTTCATCATCGCGCGCGACGCGACCGGCCGCGCGCTGGTCGAGCAGCTCGCGCAGCGTGCGCGCGACGGGCTGGTCGTGCGCCTGCTCTACGACCGCTTCGGCTCGACGTACGCGCACTACAGCACGATGTTCCGCGCAGCGCGCAAGGCCGGCGTCAAGGTGGCGTCGATCTCGCATGCGAGCCCGCTGCGCGGCCGCTTCCAGGTCAATCTCCGAAATCATCGCAAGGTCGCGGTGATCGACGGCCAGGCCGGCTTCACCGGCGGCATCAACATCGGCGACCTGAACGTCTCCGCACGCTCGAGCGGCGCGCCGATCCGCGACTACCACATGCACGTCGTCGGTCCTGCGGTGAGCGAGCTGCAGCTGCAGTTCGTCGCCGACTGGAGCTTCGCGTCGGGCGAGCCGCCGGCGAACCTGGTCCTCGAGCGCTACTTCCCGCCGCAGGCGCGCGCCGGCGACGCGCTGCTCAACGTCGTTCCGGCCGGACCGTACGCCGGCGGCCACGCGCTGACCGATCTGCTGTTCGCGGCGATCGGCGCCGCGTCGCAGAGCCTGCGCGTCGTCACGCCCTACTTCGTGCCGAACGAGCCCATCCTGCAGGCGATCCGCGCCGCGGCGCTGCGGGGCGTCGACACCCGGCTCGTGGTGCCGCAGCTCGGCAACCACTGGTACGTCGACTACGCGGCGCGCTCGCTCTACACCTCGCTGCTCGAGTCGGGCGTGCGCATCTTCGAGCGCCGTCCGCCGTTCTCGCACGCCAAGGCGCTGGTCGTCGACGGAGCGTACGCCGTGCTCGGCTCGCCGAACCTCGACTACCGGAGCTTGCACCTGAACTTCGAGAGCGCGATCGAGGTGGTCGCGGACGGCTTCCTCGCGCGGCTGAACGATCAGGTCGCGAGCGAGCTCGCGCACAGCGTCGAGGTCGACCTCGACGCGCACCGCGCGCGCTCGATGCCGCGCCGGCTGGCGGAGAACTTCTGCTACCTGTTCCAGCCGCTGCTGTGAGCGCGCGTCAGTCGTTGCCTGCGA
>JAULBW010050880.1:0-14007 GCA_032358265.1 Vaucheria bursata
TGGACAAATAGCGACCTATAACGTAGGATAAGAGACGAAATATGTTGATTCCTGACGTGCGATAAAGAAAAAAATGTAGACCCATAACGTAGGGTACTGGACAAATATCGACCCATAACGTAGGGTAGTGGACAAATAGCGACATATAACGTAGGGTAGTGGACAAATAGCGGCACATAATGTAGGTTAAGAGCTGAGAATAACATGTATACAATTAAGGGTTAATGGGCAGTGACACATACTGTTTTTATTGTTAATTAACTTAAGGAAATTTTTGAAGTTGCAGCACTCAAATAGAAGTGTCAGACTTACTTGAATGCTCATTATCAATATTATTCTGCTATATTTGTAATATTTTCATCTCATGCAGTCATATGTAATATGGTCTATTAGTGACTTGAAAAAAATATTTTGTACGATTAGGCTTTGGTCATTTAGTTTTTTAAAAAGATATTTTGAAGAATGAGGTTGATATATATATATATATATATTTGCTGTTGATATATTTTGAATTTTTGCCTAGCATTTGGCTTTAAGTGAAAGCGCTGAATCAGCTTTCAAATTTTATCATATATTTCACCTTTCTAAAGTCATTTTTAAAATAGATCTTTAAACAAAAACAGCTATGATAGGCAAAGAAGTTGGCAGGGTATATTTTTTGCTCATTGAAGTTTTTATTTTTGAAAAAAATTTCTTGCTCTTTTGAATTTTTATTTTCATAAAAGTTCTTTGCTTGGCTAATTTTTGAAATGTTTGTTTTTTGGTTTTTATACTTGACCAGAAGCTTATTTTAACTTACTCACCATGAAATTCCTGCTCAAATATTATGATAGGACTTGTAGTCATACTGATCAATAATTCTCTTGGAAAAAATCAAGTTTTTATTGGTTTGATCTGGAGACTTGCAAGCTTCTGAACACAATTGTTAATTTTCATTATTTACATGAATCAGCATATATAGCCTATCTAGTAAAATTAATATTTTAAATTTAATAATTTCAAAAGTAAACATAGAACTTAGTAATATTAGCATAGTCATTATGTGCAATATAGAAAAGGAGGCAGAGTTTGCACTTTTTAATCTCAATTACAAATTTTAATTTTGAATCGTAGCATTTAAACTGCTGTGATGTTATTTTTGCTTGAATAATATCTTGAAAGACTGAAAAATTTTTCAAACCCAATTATCAAATTTTGTCTCTTAGAAGTAATAAAAGTATGCTTTTAATATATCTTGATTTTTTCAACTTTTTTATTCATGCACTTCTAACAATCAATTAAAATCTACCAATGCTGAAAACTTTCTAGAAAAATAATGTTTTACTGTTTCTCACTTCCAGAAAAGTCTTTTTTGTGGCTTTATCTAAGTTACTTTGGTTGCGTAAAATTATGTTAGAGTTTGTATTTAAAAACTAATGAAAGCAAACAGCATGCACTTGGTCAAAAAATCATGTTTGTCTCAGAATAGGATTTTTTACTATGGCTCCTTAGTTTTTGAAACTTTTTTAGTCAAGCATACTGATAATTTAAACCCATAAATAGATAATAGCAAAAAGCTAGTTCTTTATAAAATATTTTATGTTTGACTCATCTCCTTGATAATGGGATACCGCTACATTCTAACCTGCAATAGACCTTGAGGGTTTTGAGTACAGATAAGCTTATGGTATCATTCTTTTTTTAATATGTTAGAATGAATAAATCATATGGTGCTTGCTGATATATATATGTATCGACTTTCATTATTTTCTATATGAGTCATGCCCATGGTAAAAATTTATATCTGGAAGTGAAACTTTATCTTTTTGCCAAAAATACTTTTCATGAGCTTTAAAATACATCTTTCAAAAATAAAATAAAACTTCAGTAGCTAGTAGTCTATAGACTTTTCTAAAGGTTCTACTGATGAAAGTGCCTCAAGCAATTGTTGTTGAATCATAGTAATTATTTTTTGCTGGAATGAACTGCTTTGAAAAATTTTCATATTGGCTTCTTTTTCAATAGAGATCTTATATGCATATATATATATATATTAAAAAAACTGAGGTAACTATAAAACATTTCAGTTGTCTTTTTCCTTCATGACATTGCTAAAATGTAATTGATACGTTCAGTTATTGCCTTGTGTTCAGTATACCAATTTGAATAACTTAAAAAGTTTCTAGATGTAAGCAATTATTAAATTTCAATGTCAACTCTGACTGCTAAGTATCTTTATTAATAACTTGAAATAATCTTATCGAATAAAACTAGCTTTTTATTAATAAGAAAATATAAAAACGCCAAAAAATAAAATAATAAGCAAAGATTTTAGTATATATCTCGGTTCAATTGTAACGACTTTTTTTTGACACTATGAAATGTTGGAAAGACTGAAATTGAGTATTATTGTGTGAATTTTAATGCATGTTTGCTAAGCTTGCTGCATTGCTCTTTTCACTGTACCACAGTAGGATACTGTCCTGAAGTATGCCTTGACTATGCTTCATACTAGAGCTACTTTCTGACAGCTGTTTTTTCAATAGCATAGCGGTATGCCCGGTTTTCAAATTTAGCGCAAGTTCATCAAAATTTTTCATTGTATTGCTATCTTTGCCAGTTCTACATAAGAAATTACATACTCACACGCACATATATAAATATATATATATTGTAACATTACCAGGTTAGCTTGCATATATGTCTGTATTTGCGCATGTATCACTACGCATGTATGTATCGGTATGTATTCTTTTTTATCAAAACCTACGTATATACGTGTATATATGTATACAAAATATTACCTAGTATTCATGTGAGAAAGGTCTCTTGACGTATCTGCAGAATTTTCTAAGAATTTTCTAGAGATCTTTTCTGTACTTCTACATCTACTAGCTGACTTTGGAATTCGCTTTGCGTTTACACCTGGTTCTATATGTGACTGAGAGTACGCCTTTGGAAAGAAAAAAATATTATTTAATTTACCAGAAATTTATAGTACACTAAGTCAAGTTGTTGATCAGATGAATAATGTAAGCCAATCAAAAGTTTTTTTTCACAGAAGGATCATTATTATTTTCATTTTAAAAACCTAACAGATAATTATCTAGAACTAATGATACTGCTTACTTTGTGAAAGCTACTTCTGAACTTTGAAATCTATAGTGCCATTTTTTAGCCTTAAAAATTAGTTACATTGAAGATAATTATTTCATTCCATGTAGTAAAATTTAAATACAACAAATCTTTTCATAAACTTTTACTGGTAATAATAACTTTAGAAGAAGTGCTGTTAGATTTTAGCTAGCTTCATATTTTAACTCATACAGTGAATTATAGTTATTGCAAGTTAATTCGGTGGTTCCAGCAAATTTGCTCTGCTAGCAGTTAAAAAATTTTTTATGTTTACAGAGACTTTGGTATATAACGATACAAAAAATGAAAAAAATTAAATGTATACATATTGGAGGCCATGAATCCATCTGAAAGTTACATATTTTAAAAAAATAAAACTAATTTTTACCTTAAGCATTGAAGCTGTGTGGTTTTCAAAAGTAGGAATTTTTGAATATAAAGCATTGTGAAGCTGTTCTTCAGAGTAAGAGCCTGAAAAATTACATTTGAACACCAGCAAATTTAAAAAAAATTTAACTTTTTATTTAAAAATTTTATGCTATTGGATTTTTTTGATACTTAAAGGAGCCATGATTGAACAGTTTATATGTAATTCTTGTGCAGATCATGATTTTTTTTATTGTAGCATGGTTAGATTCAATTTTTTGCTGAGTAAATTTTATGAACTGTAACCTTATTCTAGCAAATTCATTTATCTTACTTTTAAATTTATTCTTGTATGTCTGCAATTTCGTTTTCGCTGATTGAGCTCCGCCATCCGTAGCAGGCCAATCATATCTACTGGAACTTTGCTTCGAACATTCCTATTGATCCATTAATTGTACATAAGTTTTTAAATAGTCTCATTGAATGTAAGCCAAGCCATTGAAGATATTATTTCATTAGTAGAACTCGATATTTTGAAGCCAACATAAATATAACGCATAGGTAGGCTAGTATAGAAAAATTATTTTATGTATTATTTTGACTCTTTTCAGAATCAAAATACTGAAGTATAGATTTCTATGAACCTTTTTTTAAACATATACTTATATATATATATATATATAAATTAGCAGTCATAAAAAGTGCACAAATATATTCATTTAGTATGACTTTTTCATTAGACAAAATTTTTAAGCAAAAAAAATGATAGCAATAAATTTTCTTGTAAGTTCAAATCATGGGAAGAGTTTTGAAACCAAAAAAATACTGCCAAAAAACAATAAAAAATCTGTTACTAGTTTTGATTTGCTTGATATGCGCACCATAACTGTTCTTTCAACTTTTTGGCGCATTGCAGACCTTCTACTTCAATATGATTATCAGTGCATCATATTTATATATACATGTATGCTGATTGTGCGTGATTAGAAATACCTGGGTAGGAGTTGGAACAGTTGATGATAACGCATTCTTGAAACAGCCAAATTTCAGCTCTATCCAGATTACATGGAATGTATGAACGCAATGCGCAAAATACAGTTATATATCAAAAGAGAATTATTTTTTGCTAACAACGTATTTTCATCCTTTTAAAATATTTCAATTTATATAAGAGACGCAAATGGCCATCACTGAGATATAAATATCAGAAAAATTAATTGTTAACTTATGAAGTTAAGTTCTACAAGTTAGTGGAACATTATCGTACGTTCATATAGTGCTAGTGTATCAATGCTTGTGTAGTGCAGAATGATTTTTCGAACTCGAAAGTCTAATGAAAAGTAGTACAAATGAGCGATAATTAAACATTTAACCAATATTTTAGTAAATTTCAATCAAATATTTCTAGCCATATCTTCATATTGTGTGACTTGAGACCTAAGAAAAATTTAGAACCAAAATATGTATTTTAGTAGCTCGTGAAAATATTGGGGTAGTGAAAACTGTAGCCTAGTTCATATTTAAATTGAAAAGTGAGAATCACCATCGTTTGCGAAATGTTTCGATTCATGGATTTCCTTCTGAAAACCATATGTATCTGCAGTTTTACTTCTAAGCAACTGCCAGGGTTTCTTTCGCTCCATTTGAGAGAATTTGATTAATTTTATATAAAAGGTAGGAACTGATAAATCTTAAGAGATTCAATCCGGGCTATTTCTAGTCATGCTATTAAATGCGTTTCAAACGTTTCAAAATAACGGTCACTAGAATTAATTATATAAAAACTGATTAATTCATCTCAACTCGTATTAAAGCAACTTAATCCACATATTAAAATTTAAATCGACTGAAAGCCAACCAATGGGAACAAAACCAAGTAGAGTAAAAAAATCAGCTATATTCGAATACATTTTTAGTGAAGAGTGTCCAAGTTAACTTGAAATTCTAAAGCTATTAGGTAGACAGCATCAACTATGGCACGAAGACGTGTCCGCGGCGAGAACCAAAACTTGAGCTCTCGCTTGCAGGTGTGTGGGTTTTATTAATAATTTCTATGTATGGGTTAAAAATGATTTTGTTCATCGCGAGTTCATGCTTAATAGGAGCGAATTGAGCAGGGTGACTACTACGAGGCTCTGCAGTTGTATAAAACAAGCTTCGCAAGGCTATGGTGAGTAAAATTTTTGCAAATTTTATCCCGATAGAGTTTTCCCAGCTTTATCAACAAAGTGGAAAGCTAAATTAAAGTATCTACTAGTTTTGCAAACATTTTTTATTTCTTTCAATTTTTCGAGTGACGACTATTTCAAAGCTTCCTGATTCCTTAGCATTGAAATATCTCAAACTTTTGTACATGAAAATTATTATTTCAAATCTGATCGATTGGAATAATGGGAAATGAACGTCACAATCGATTTTTCTAAATCTGATTGTAGTTTGTCCTCACGATATATGATTTATATGTTTGATGACTTATAGCGCTCAAGGTAAGCATTCTGAGGCATACGAATTGATATCAGATGGTGCTGCAGCTTTGGCAAAACGGAAAGAGGTTTTTATTATTGCACACTCTTTAGTCGAACATGCATACATACGTACATACATTCATACCATACATATAAATATGCATACCGATTCATGCAGAGAAATGCAGCAACTGAGCTGGGTCTACTTCTGATTGACACGCTTGAAGAACGGGCTGAAAAAGATAGTGCCTTCAACATTGAAGAAGTATCTTACACTGATACAGGTGTTCAACAGAGTGCTTTTTCAAAATCAGAAGCACTTCCTCTTTTATTTCGAATCGCCGACTCATTTACGGCTTGTTCTGAGCAAATTATTTTTTTGAAGGTATTATAATTTTAAAAGAGAGCTGAAGCAAACGGAATTTCTTTTTAAAGGCCATCAATTAAAACAAATGAAAGTTTTAGGCATGACAATAATAATAAGAGGTAGTTTTAGATCTATTTAGAATTCTTTCTATGAATTATTTGAATTTTATTCTAGAAGTATTTTTTATTTTTTGTTCTAAAACTATGAAAAATTTGTACGAGAATTATGCAGAATTTTTCACAGAACTGTCCAGAATTTGGTTGAAGGTTATTCAGAAATATCCTAGACTGTTCAAATTTGTTCTGTAACTGTGCAGTATTAAGAATTTTTTCTTGAACAATTTATTTAGGATCTAGTTTCAAAAATTTAAAAAATAGTAGCTTTTATGTTTTCTCACATTTCTAGCATATTATTTTTTAGAGAGCTGTTAAATTTTCTGGTGATAGCACTGATGATATTGGGGGTGCAATTCGTCTAAAGTTGGCTCAATCTTATGAAGGTAAATTGCTTGTATCTACGGTAAATTTCGGATATAGCAAATTCATTTTTGACACGTATAAGGAATAAATGAAATAGTCTTATTTGTGTCAAGATCAGCTACAGGTTTCTATATATATCTACTTTTGAATATGAACCGATGAGTTTGGTGGCCTCAAGAGATTCAATATATCCGTAGTTTATTGTACTTGAAAGTTTATTTGCAAGGAGAAACAGAGCATCGGATAAAGACGTAAAATATGCCTCTAAAAAGAATTTTAAGAATAGTTAATAAGCCAGTAATGACATGAGATATGAAAGGGTCAGTACATATTATGGTGACTTTTCATCTTATAATATATCAAGCATTGCGGAAAGGTTTAAACTCAGAATAATATTTGAAGCTTTAAAAGAGGCCAAAAGTAACTTATAGCATTTATATATATGAATATATTCTGGAATAAATTGCTTTTCTGTCTAAAATGGATTTCAAAATTTTTGTAAATTTTTTTATTTATAATATTTTTATTTGTAGAAATGGGGGATTTTGGTCGTGCTGCCAGGCAATACTCAACAACAAATGAGGTTGAAATGTATGCAAATATGTTGAAAAAGTGGGCTTCTAAAGGGTACAAAACGGAGAAAGAATTATTCTTCTGTCGAGCAACTCTTCACATGCTATCTATAGGAAGGCAAGAAAAAATTTATTAGTGAAATTCACTAAATTTTTTGATACTCTTTGATGATGAATGCACTTTAACCGCAATTGAATTTATTAATTGAAATTTATTAATTTTTTGTAAGCAATTGTAATTAATTACCTGGGATAATTTTCAAATTATTTTGTATGCATTTTTGGTATTGTTTAATTTTTGTCAGTTACTTTTGCATTTAATAGTTATTTTCAATTGTTTGAACGACACGAAAATTATAATTTTGATTCACATTTAGGAATACCGCTAATAGAAAACTAATGTCAATTAAAGTAACCGAAAAAACTTCAGTTATTACTAAAAACTAAAATTTGACAACTTGGAGTATGGGTGAATTATCCCAGTAGAAAACTTGCATGCAATTTTTTACTTCTATATTTTAAAGTAGTAATTAAATTTTCGAATGTGAATTTTTTGATTATGCATAAAATTTTTTGGATTCAGAACTTGTTTTGAATACTTTTGTTGGAGCTGGAATGCTCTATCTACGAATCAGTTACGATTCACACAATAACCGTTCCTGAACTGTTTTACTGTATTTTGTTTGGTGATTGCTTATATTTCAGCCAATAGGAATCATTCTAAAGATAGATCTTCTCTTTTATACCATGATCTATTTTTTCAACATTTAGAGTGCTTGATCCGAAACAAATTTTTTTCTGGAATTTTCGAACGCTGATGATCATGGTATTACTCATGTAGGATATGAAACATTTCATTCATGTAGAATGAACGACGAATGGCTCAAGAATCTTTCATCCACATTGAATTTTGGAAGTTTCATTTTTTGATATTTTTTGGGTTCATTAGTGCACTGCTAGTGTCATCAATTTTTATTAATAGCATTGATACCACTGATACGTACAAATTCTTGCATTTGATACATCTTGATGTTTGTATCTGATACAATTACGCTGTACAAATCAATAAAATTTCACTGACAGATATTATGACGCATTTGAAAAAAAGGCTTATTTGCAAAAAAATTTTCCAAACAAAAAAAATCCTTTTCGGAGGAGGGGGATAGTGGATTGCAGAATTTTTTGCTGACTCAGCTAAAAACATGCATATCATAGGGAGGGGGGGTTAGGGGGAAGATGAATTAAAGTTGAGCCTAAAATTGACTTAATCGGGGGCGAGAGGGTGAAAGTTGCCAATTTTTTCCGCACCAATACATATTTATCAATAAATGCAGTTGATACATATTGTCTCTAGTTTGAAAAGTGATACATATCATATTGAAAAATGTATTACATACATATGTATATTAACTTAACTTCATATACAAAGCATATACCAGGACCTCCAATCTGATTCGTTATCTCCGATTTAGTTTGCTATATCCGAAATTTAATGTACACATAGATTTAACGAAGCAAAAGCTCTGTGGATGGCAGTTTCAGAAAATGTACCAGCGAGCTCTTCCATTGGTCAGTTTATCCGCATTCTTCTAGTATTGGTCGAAAATCGACCTATACCATCAAACGAAGAAGGTGTTCAAGCATTTTCCATGGTTAACGATCATTATGAAAAAGCTCTTGTTCGCGACCCTGAAATTGTTCAGGTGATGTCACATGTGTACATTTTTCAGTTTAAAGAAGTGTGCAGCTTCTAAATTAAAATCAATTCCATAATTTTTCAACATTTAATTTGTTAGTTTTAAACAAATAGTTACTTTTTCTAACTTATTGTATGCTCCAATTTTTTGTTAAATTTCACAAGTTTTTTTTTGTGATAATTTTTACGGACATATGAAACTTATGATAGTATATCAAATGAATAACTCAAGCACTAAGGTAGACATTAAATAAATCGAATTTGTCGGACTACCAAATTAGTTCACTGTATCCGGAAATTAGCAGCTTAAGTTGGATCTAATATAATTTTTGTTTTGTTTCATATATGCTCCAGGTGAAAATTCATTAAAAGGAAATTCATTTTCTTCGAAATTTTGTCTGCTGTATCTCACAAAAATATTTGAACTTCGTATTTAAAAATTGAGGTATAGTTTGACAATAAACGAGAAGTATATGCGACTAAAAAGAAGGATTTTGAAAGGAAAGTTACTATTAAAGAGTATTCAAAAGGGTCAGTTCACACATACTTTCATGAGCTTTTCAGCGCATAATGTGTTCATTTCCATTGAAAGGTTGTATTGCTTTTACATAGATACTTTTTTCTGGGGTATTTTTTTATTTCATTCTGTTTGATATATAATTTTTGCATAGATGGTCACTAGGATTGGAGAACGATTCTTTGGGTTAAAATCGGCTTCGCATGGAGGCCTGTTAGGTTCTCTAATGCAAATGTTCGGCTAAAGCTGATTTCATCACAGATAGCTTTTCAAAACTTGCCCATCAACAATGAAAAATGATGAATAAAGCGGACTGTTTTTTTACAGAATTTACTAAACACTTTAAGAGTCATTTTACTATTGGAATTCACCAGAAAACATACTTTTATGAGATTTATATATTTACTTAAAGAGGGGAAAAATTATTTTTGTCCCGAGTATTTGCATTTTTGAATTTTCTGTGCTTTACTAATAGCAATAGATGGAGTTAATTTTATCTAAAATTCTGATGATGAATTTGAAGAAAATTTAACTTTTTAATCTATTTGTTAGTGGTGAAAATTTGTTCAAAGGGAATTCGTCATGTCCAAAGTTTAGTGGACGTAAAAAACTCTTCAGTTTTGTAAAGGTGAACAAACTTAGTGATATCGTTCTCAGAATATTAGTGTAATTATAAGTAATATTTTATTATGTAATCCAAAATTCAATATTTCCAAGTTAATTCATGTTACAAACATTATGTACTAACTAATTTTTTGCTACCAATGGCTTATGCTTGACAGGCTATTTTTTATAATTGTCAATACATTTTTTAACTATCAGTTCAATAACAAGTATTTTCATTCAAATAATTTCCATTTGGGGTAAATTTTTTAGATATTTCTAAATAGTTAAGTTTTGTTGCTTAGCAGCAAGAGTCACTTCAGGTAGAAAAATTTCTATTCGTGTAAATTGCATTATCGCATTGACTTCTGTATTTACTCTCTCTTGGAAGGGATTGATGTGGTTTGGTATTTTCAAATAGAAAACTAAATACTGAAAGCATTAATTTGGCGGTAGTATTATTTGCTCATTTGCTCTTAAATTTAAGATGCTGTGGACAGTCTAGCTTGTCTAAATATTTAAAAAAGCTAGTTTAGAATAAGCTCTAGATGGCCTTTTAAAAGACAGAACTCTCTGATGAATTGATGCCAAACTTCAGGGTTTTTTAAATTCCACAAACCGTCCATTTATGATGGCCATCATGTAACACACCAATTTGTATTTCAAATTTGTTCTTGAATATAAACTACAGGGGCATAAGACATAAAACTCTCAAGTTTCCTGCATTCCAGTATACAGCAAAATTTCTGGGATCATCAAAAGTATTCATTACCTCTCAAAATCTAATACTCAACCTGGCATATGACTTTTCCATCATTCGCTAACAGTAAAAATTCCTTTGAAAAAGTAATTTTTATATTAAAGCTTACAGTATGTCTCAAAATTATCAAGGAGTTCTTTCAGTAGAATAAACTCTGAGCTACACCTAATAATTCCACCTTGTTAGTACTTGAAACATTCAACCACAAAAAGTTTCACCTAAAATTGTATCATTAAATAAGTTGAGAATCATTGATGGGCATAGAGGGGACACAGAAAAAAAGACCATGTCCTCTTGGTTTATCTGTCAGATCCGCAATGTATAGCTATGTGAAAACAAACAGAATGAAAGCAAACGGAATAGGAAAAGACCAAAGAGCATGTAAAAATAGTACAGATTACATCATCTATCTGTGTTACCAAGAATGAGTACTTTAAGTTTTGATGGGAACGACACTTTTCAATGTAAAAGTAAATATCTGTGTATAAAATGATGAATAGATTTAGTATATTGATTCTTCAACTTTTTGGAACTGGTTCTTGTTCCTCACTTAGAACTTCACTTTCGCATTTTTTGATGTACGCAGCATTTATCTACTTCTGCTTCATTCAAGAAGTTGCCAGCATTGTATGTTTGAGAAACGCCTTTTCTAGAATTTCAATTGTAGCATATTCTGTTGGCTAAATAGAAGTTCCTCCAAAGCAATGTCCAGTAACATTATATTATAATATGCAGTGAAACCTCTTCAGAGGCCCAGCTGAGGGACAAGTTAACCACAAATATATTTGTTTTTGTCCCTTTTATTTGCTGGACACTTCCAGAAATTGGGCATTTGAATACTAACAATCAAAGTCGATTTATTTCAATTCTGGGAGTTAAAATTATTTTGATTCATGCATATTTCTGAAATTATCAATGGCAATGTCACGCATGCATCATGTCCAGAGCTTATTTATATCGTCGCAGGCTGCCTTTAAACGCAAATAGTTTGTTAAATATTGGTTCTAGTAAGGCAAGCACCCACTCTTCGTCGTACTTTTATTATTAATTGACTATATTAATCATTGAATGGTATACGTTACATTAGTACTGACCTGAACTTTAAAAGTGATGATGCTGGAGAATGTATGCGAGGATGATTGAAAAGACATTGTAATGCGCTGCTACAATATATTATATTTAGTTACTGTTACTGTTGAACTTGCTTTAATTGGAGGCATTCATAGTTTAAATAATACATGATATATGTATTAATTAACACGAGCATGAAAAATTATAGCCATTGTGTAAGAAATTTTGTAAACTTACTTAATTTTAATATTTACACATAGCCGCGTTATGAAGTGGTGTAAAATAGATTGCTAAGTTTTTTTATTTTTGCCTTTGAGAAATTCTTCTGCCATTTGACCATTTAAAATGAACTCATTACAAGCTGAAAAGTTACCAAGTGACGTTTTTCATCGGCTCAAGTCCAAATTTGGTGTAATACTTAATTTTGCAACGTATTGAAGTACTCTTTCTCCGTGATCAAATTGCACAAACACTAGAAGATGCATACATAATGCATGATAAGCATAGCTTCCAATGGTGTGCATAAATACTGCCCAAACTTAATTTGAATAATAAACATTGTTTATAGATAAGGGTATTTTCTACTTCTGTGGACAATGGATTAGGAATATGGGCAGCAATTCAAGGAAGTATGGAAGTACTTCATAACGTCACAGGGTAAGCTATTTTAATGTATATTTTATATTTTCAATGTCATTATAATTTTGAATAGAACCACTAAATTTTTTTTAAATTTTTCAAAATTGTTCTCACGTTTTGGAAATCTTTCCGAAATTTAATCCAAGAAAATGAACAGTTATTGTTTGCCGAAAAGTCAAAGTACGTTTCGCGCTTTTAAATCCACTTATTCCAGTGATTCATTTATTAATTTCAAAGTTTTCTCTTTTTAGTGATCGATTCTGCATATTTCATCATTAGGATCTAAATTGTTTCTAACCCTCAAGAAATTATTGCAAAATTTAGTCTTTCAACAAAAATAGCTCATTGTAAACTGAAGAGTCATTTTATTTACTTGTATGCCTTTCTAACTCCTCTTTTAATAGTTGCATATTTTATTGTTCTTTTAATCCTTCCTCTACATGTCCTATTCTGTGCACAAACATCTCATTGATTGAACAAGACATTTAGCAATAATTTTGAAAAATGAGAATTTACTTTCTGCTAATTGTATATTAAAGCATAAGCTTTCATTTACAAAAAAACTGACCAATAAAACTTTTGAAGGTCTGATAGCTTTTCCTTCTAATTTTGTTATTGAAGGATGCCTTGGTATGCCACCATTGCCAGTACAACAATCATAGTACGTAGCTTAATGATTCCACTAACTTTGATACAGGTATTTTGAATAAAGTAGTTTTACTTGTGATTCAGAAATTTTGATTTATTGAAGAGTAAACTTTACTCTTTGGTCATATACATTTATGTATACAAATTTATACGTATATAATTTAACTTTTGGATATAGCAAAGTTGCTTTTGGCAAACTTTCATTCTAGGAATAATCTGATTTTTCGAATATATTATGAATTTTCACTTTCAATGAAGAAAAAAAACTTCTGATTTTCAAATATAACAAAATTCGGATATAACAAATTTATTTGGTGGTTCCGATAAACGTACAGGGAAAATCTGTATCAAGAAAATGATGTGTACAAAAAAATTTATCAGTGTATACGATGAAACATTTATAAAAGCATATAGACAGATGCATACATTCATACATACGTGGAAACCTTGTAGATAATTTATTTTGTATTATATAAGATATTATCATGCATATTCATTCTACACACATATACATCTTCTCAGTTAAGAGCACAAGCTAATCTTGGCCGTGCTATACCGGACATTAAACAATTGACAGAGTTATTTAGAACAAGCGTAGCACAGGTGATAATTACTTGGACACTGAGGTTCTATTTTTGACTTATATGGAAGGATAAAAACACAAATTCAATAAGGAGCATCCCTAATGGTGTCACTTGTATCAACCAATA